>JAMKCH010054780.1:0-11659 GCA_023653785.1 Ophioderma brevispina | reverse complement strand
CTTCGTCGCTCTATAATATACTACCACTTTTTTCCCCTGTGTAATTAATTTTCATCAGGGGAAAAAAGTGGTACTATATATAATGTTCGTCGCTCTATAGATTACTACCACTTTTTTCCCCTGATTTTTTTTCCTGAGGGGAAAAAAGTGTACTATATATAATGAATGTTTTCGTCGCTCTATAATATACTACCATACCACTTTTTTTCCCCTGTATTTTTTTTTCCTGAGGGGAAAAAGTGGGACTATATTATGTTCGTCGCTCTATATATACTACCACTTTTTTTCCCCTGTTACGTTTTTTCCTGAGGGGAAAAAAGTGGTAGTATATAGATAGTCCCAACTTTTTTTTACCCCTGTATTTTTTGAGGGGAAAAAGTGGTATTATAATATAAGTACCACACTTTTTTCCCCTGTCCTTTTTTGGGCACTTTTGTCCTTCTTTTACAGTAACCCCTATTACTACAACCCCCTTATCTACTTCACCACGCCCAAAAGCACTACGCACAATCCTGAGTCTGCTACCCTTTTCAAACGGGGGAGTCTCCCCCAGTCGTTGGAACACACATAAGATGTTGCCTATTTATTGGGGAGAAAATTATCTCGTCGCTCTATATAAATACTACGCAGTCCCTATACTACATGCTTTTTTCCCCTGTGTAATTATTTTCCTCAGGGGAAAAAATGGTAATATGATAATGTTCGTCGCTCTATATATACTACCACTTTCACCTCTGTACTTTTTTCCTGAGGGGAAAAAATGGTACTATTAATATACTACACTTTTTTCCCCTGTCCTTTTTTGGCATTTGTCCTTCTTTACAGAAACCCCCTATTACTAAACCCATTTCTACTGTCACCCTCCCCAAAAGCTACTCGGCAAGCTGAGTCTGCGCCCCTTTTCAAACGGGGGGATTTCCCCCCATCGTTGGAACACAAGAAGACTGTTGCCTATTTATTGGGGAGAAAATTATCTTCGTCGTCGCTCTATATATACTACCACTTTTTTCCCCTGTGTAATTAATTTTCATTCAGGGGAAAAAAGTGGTACATATAAATGGTTCGCGCTCTATATATACTACCACTTTGTTTTTTTCCCCTGTATTTTTTCCTGAGGGGAAAAAGTGTTACCTATATTATGTTCGTCGCTCTATAATACTACCACTTTTTTCCCCTGTACTTTTTCCGAGGGAAAAAAGTGGTAGTATATTATATACTACCAATTTTTTACCCTGTATTTTTTTGCACTGAGGGGAAAAAAGTGGTACTATTTAGGTTCGTCGCTCATAATATATACCACTTTTTTCCCTTGTTTTAATTTCCATTTAAAAAAAGGAAAAAAGTGGTAGTATATTATATAGTACCATTTTTTCCCCTGTATTTTTGTTGAGGGGAAAAACGTTGGTAGTATAATTATATGTACCATTTTTTCCCCTGGTCCTTTTTGGGCAATTTTCCTTCTTTACAGTAACCCCCTATTACTAAACCACCTTTCTACTGTCACCCCCAAACTTACTCAGCAAGCGAGTCTGCGGCCCCTTTTCAAACGGGGATTCTCCCCCAGTCGTTGGAACACAATAAGAATGTTGCCTATTTATTGGGGAGAAAAGTATCTTCTCGCTCTTATATATACCACTTTTTCCCCTGTGTAATTATTTTCCTAGGGGAAAAAAGTGGTACTATAGATAATTTTCGTCGCCTATATATACTACCACTTTTTTCCCCTTACTTTTTCTGAGGGGAAAAAAGGTGCGTACTATTAATAGACTACCACTTTTTCCCGGTTCCTTTTTGGGCAATCAATTTTGTATCCTTCTTTAACAGTAACCCCCTATTACTAAACCCACGTATCTACTGTCACCCCCAAAGGCTACTCAGCAAGCTGAGTCTGCGCACCTTTTCAAACGGGGGGGATTCTCCCCCAGTCGTTGGAACACAATTAGAATGTTGCCTATTTATGGAGGGAGAAAATATCTTCGTCGTCGCTCATATATACTACCAACTTTTTTCCCCTGTGTAATTATTTCATCAGGGGGGGGAAAAAAAGTTTTGGTACTATATTATAATGGTCGTCGCTCTATATATACTACCACTTTTTTCCCTGTATTTTTTTTTCCTGAGGTGGGAAAAAAGTGGGGTACTATATATTCTGTTCGTCACTCTATATACTACCACTTTTTTCCCCTGTACTTTTCCTGAGGGGAAGAAAAAAAGTGTTAGGGAGTATATTATATAGCTTACCACTTTTTTCCCCTGTATTTTTTGAGGGGAAAAAAAAAAAAAAAAGTGCTAGTATATATATAGTACCACTTTTTCCCCTCAGGAAAAAATACAGGGGAAAAAAGTGGTGATATAATAGAGCGACGAAGATATATATAGTACCACTTTTTCCCCGAGGAAAATTAATTTACACAGGGGAAAAAAGGGCTTAATTGGTTCCGAAACGAAACGAAACAGAACGACCATTAGATTAACGCTATGCACGTTAAGCATGCATGACGGAATAAAGCGTGTAATCAATGGGAGTTCTGTTTCGTTTCGTTTCGCAAAATTACGGTAAGCCGGAAAAAAAGTGGTATTACATATAGAGCGACGGATAAAATTTTAAACGAACCGCCATTCATCAATATTTGATAGTACAACAGGGAAATAAGTGGTAGTTATATATAGAGAGCAACTATCAGAATATAAATAGCCAACAATTTACAAATCGACAATGTACACAGGGAAAAAGTGGTAGTATAATAGAGCGACTCAAGCTATTAGCCTGCCTGTGAAAATCTGGGCGTATTGTGCGGAAATACATCAAATGAAACGTTTTTTTTTCTTCTTTAGATTGACCAACAAATAGAGGCTCCTTTTTCAAAACTGGCAAAACAACTGAAGAAAAACTTTTTTCCCCTGAGGGGAAAAAAGTGGTACATTGCCCCAAATTATTATTTTTCCAGGCATATTCAGAATCAGCATGAAAAAATGTATCTAAATTAGTTCCTAAAACCTTTTTTAAGTCTTTGCTGGTATTCTTTTAGATGGCTTTCCAAATGACCTGCAAGCATTTGGGACGCAAAGCCACTGACTTATGACCGTGTCGATAGGGTTAAGTGTGTCTAATACCGTGAGCCAATACAGCCCATTTGAAGGCCATTTGAGATAGCAAAATGGTGTCCATGTGCTGTTTGAGTAACCATGTTGGGGCCCAACGAATCGATCTGGTGGTCTTTGTAGAGGAACAAGCGACAAGATTATGACATCATCGTCGGAAAGGAGTGTGAACTCAGAAAGGATTATGTGATCAGTTTCAGTTAAGAGCGATTTGAAAGTAGTAGCACATGATAGACAGAGAACCATCGCTTCAATATCAGGTTCTGCTTATGTGGTAACATTATCATGTAAGAAGTTCAAGTTGGCAAATTCATTACATAACACTTTAGTTGAGTACAGTTTGAAATGTTAAATCCTTAAAGCGTGCATTTCGTGATTCCAGCCTTTCTGTTTGTTCATGGTTAACTAGATATCATTGGAAAAGTTTATTCACAAAATTTGAGTTGATCCCGATCTTGCGGTTTTGGGTTATTGAGCAAATGATTGTTTTCCACAGTCCCATAGGCCAATGTGATGTAATTTTGTTCGTTTTACGGACAGAAAAATACAAAATTGCGAATTTCTTACAGATACGACCCAACTTGCACGTAAGATTTGGTACACATGGATTACTAAGGCTAACAGTTCAGATGATATAAAAATTCAACTTCTTGAGGTAAGTCGGGGGGACGATTTGGGCTCACGAAAGCCCCTTTAATTGAAGCACTCGAATCTTAGCTTTGTAATATGACACTTTTGCATTTCAATAGCTTGTTGCAGCCGTGATACTACTGATGAAATGAAAAAAGGCCTGTCGTTTTCCAAATACTTAGTCTTGCGCAACTTACGCTCATACATTCTGCGCAGCCTCCTTTGCTCAGCAATTCATCGTTGTTATACATGGAAAGCGAGAGGTCTAATGGTACGAGTCTTTATAAGCAATGGAGCATGCCGATCAAGAACCACAGCGAACTCTACTATCAAACTGTGTCACAACATTTTTGGCATTCTCTATGAAGGACAAAAGAGGCAAAAATTACTGGATAGATCTGGAGTCCAAATTGAATCATGATAAGACTACAAAAGTACGTAAAGTTAAGTTTTCTGACAGCAGAGGGGGTCTCTTTTCCTTATGAAGCAGAGTGGATCATGTGATGGTCCAGAGTGAAAATTCTTCACAAATGTTGCCACAATGAATGAATTTTATTAAAAGTCTTGCTGATGATAACAAGTTCAAGCGTATGGCCCTGAAAACCGATGAGGGGCCATACACAATATTGATAAAAAAAAAACAACAGGTTTCAATCATAGAAAACCAAACGTTTGGTCGCAATTATTCGGTTTATCAACATGTGTATGTTGAATCCCCTAGGGAGGATACCTTCAGGGGAAGGAAAGGAAAAAATTCCTCACCAATATTTGCACCTTTTATCAAAATCGGAGAACTACAAAAAAAATGGATACTGTCAACACGATTGATCAATAAAAAATTTGACCCCTGTACAATCGTTGTCTTAGCCCCCTCTCCTAAAGGCACCATTTGGAGTACTTAAGAATCGTGTTCATGTCAGGCTGTCTACATAGAGGATGACCCAATAAAAAATGAAAGTGGTATTTTATGGTTGAGTGGTTCTCAAGATATGTTCAACTGAACAATAAGTCAGCAAAACAGACTTGTCCACGGAGCATCATTTTCTTAGGCATGGTTGAACACAATTGCAACATCAAAAGTAATTTGTCTTAAAGGTCTTACCTTTAGTTTCTATCTTTCACATGTCATCCCTGATTTGCGATGCACTTGGTAGCCCTGGAGTACATGAGTTGAACAGCTCTTGATGTTACACGCTTTCTCCTAATTGCAGTAAATGCATCGTTTATCCGTCGTCGTAATTCTGGTAATGTGTTTGGGGACCCTCATTGTAAACTCTAGCTTTAACATCACTCCATAGCCAAAAATCTAGCGGAGTTAGATCCGGTGATCGAGGTGCCATTCCACCGCATTCCCTAATCCAATGATCCGATTTGGAAAGAGTTCCTGAAGGCGGTTTCTAACCATTACAGACCTGTGTGCTGGTGCACCGTCTTGAAGAAACCAGGCACGACGAATTGCTCCTTTTTTGCTACTGAAAAATGCGCCGCAACTCTGGTTCCAAATGTTGATTAATGATATTAAGATATCCGGCACCATTCAAATTTCCATTAGAAAATGGGTCCAATTAGGTTTTTGTTACCTGTAACAGCTGCTAAAACTGCGACTTTCCTGCAATCATTAGGTCTGTCGTAGACAAAATCATTAGGAGGGTTCCCTTTTGGCGTATACTCTCTCACATTTTGAGAGTTCATTGAGCAAGTCATTGGAAAAATGGCCTCATCAACAACAACAAGTTCTCTTAAGAAGCGCCGTGGTCTGTTGATTAGCCAAATGCAAAACGCCAGCCTACGTTGATGATCACCTGCATCCAAATTATGGCGTCTCACAATTTTGTATGGATGCCAATTGATGTCATCACTAATGATGTGCTGAAATGACGATCTGGAGACATTTGCGACACGGTTTCTCCTTATGCTTGCACGCGGGTTGTTGCAAAGCTCCTGTCGTACAGCTTGAATGTTCGCAGGTGTTCTGACGCTCCTAGGCCGTCCGCTTCGTCCTTTGTTGACATTTTCCAAAGTTCCTTTTGCTTCAAACCGTTTTCTTATGTTACAGATAGCAGGCTTGGTTGGTACTCTCACCCACGGGACCTGTTTGGCCATCGCCGTTGCACAGCTACATAGCTACCAGTTTGGTAGTAAATCTTAACCGCGGAGGCTCGTTATTGTGGCGTAAATTGAGGTGCCATTACAATGAGAATGTTTAAAGTTCTCGTTCAAGAAAGATATCTGGCTTTAAGCACAACTGCACGTTACAGTATGATTTTAGATCTGAAAAGCCGGTGTAAAGAAACTGAGTGTCCCCCATGAGAGAGTGTCCTAGCTACCATAACAACAAGTACGGAATAAACCGTGACCTTGCAGACGAGGCCATTTGGGTACAGTGCTGAAACAAATGATGCATACAGGGCTATACAGCACTCAATGGAGAACACAATAGACAGATGGGTGGTAGGACACTCAGTCACACGGACACTGTATTATATAACACCGGGCCTGACACAAGACAGAAAACTGGTATTTAGCACAACTGCATGCTATGATTTCAGATTTAAAAAGCCCGGTTGCCAAAACAATCGATGTGTACTTGTCATTGCATCATGAAATGCCCACGGACAAGTCTGTTTTGCTGACTCATTGTTCGTTGGCCCATATCTTGAAAACCACTCAACCAAAATGAATATTTATTTCAGGCAAGATGCTCAATTACCCATTCTTTATGATTAAATAAAGTCCACAGATACCAAATTATTTCCAAGATGGCGCACCATCTACCATGACGTAGTGAAAATTGGCTCTCAAAAAAGCATCATTTTCACCACTGTTTATTATTATTTTGCTCCTTACTGGGTAAACATGTTTTAAAACGTTTTCACAATCTACCTATAGTCAGGAGGAATTGTGGGCGCAGGGTGGAAATGGTGTACAGACTTTTTCTATCGATTGATTTTTGTTTATGAGGATCTAAGCCAATAATATCTGGAGGGTGTGCAAAATTTCGTGCAGTGGCATTTTCTAGAAATCCAATATGGCCGCTACCACTCTCAAATTCATTCAAATGGCCATAATTTTATGCTCTATATCCAGGTTTTAAAACACGAGGAATTTTAAGCATGTTGTAAAAACAAAAAAAAACAGATACGAGCTTGTAATGTTCAAAAACATAGAGCTCTTTTAATTTAACCACTTAACCTGGACTCGTGCTAGGCACATTCATGGGCTTCACACACCAGGGAGTTTAGGGATAAAGATAATCAATCACTGACCTCCCCGTCGGTAAACAATTGTGTGCACATGAGCTGATATCGGGTTGCAGTTTCATTGATATACGGCCTCGTGGCGAGACACTCTGGCTAGAAAATCTAGGGCAATCTGTGGTCAAAATTGCTATGTCTCGCTAATTTTGAGAAATAGTTCCAGTTGACTGGCCTAAAACAATGGAACCACTGAAGTGAATCTGGGTCAGAAGTGACCCAAAGTCCAGGCAAAGGGTTTTAAACTTAATAATCATTTTGGATGGTATACCTAAATACAATACAGATGTATCGAAATTTATAGGTTTTGTTGCGATCCCCCACATGTAAATTTCTCAAGTTGATTATTATTTATAGATTGAACTGCTTCCAATGATTACTTTGCATGTTCATTGCAAACCATGTATATTACCACCTTGCAAGAGTAGCAAGGCTGCATCACAGCAGGCCTCCAACCTTGACAAGTTAGCTACTATCTTGCAATTACAAAGCATAAATAAACCATTGCTAGATTGAGTACATGCAACCAGAATGCCAAGGGTAAAAGGCTTATTGCAGCAAGGGTCAGTCTTTGAAATAAAACCTAAGTTGATCACAGGCTATCACACCTAGCTTAATGTCTCATCTCTCTCTCTCTCTCTCTCTGAACATGTGTTTTGTGTATTGTAATCCCAGTACGGGAATGCAAGAAATTTAAAAAGGCAGCCATATTGGCCCCCATATTGCATGTTAACGAAACAAAAATGGAAGATAAGGATGTCAAATTGTCAAATACTTATCCCATACCTTCATTTACACCTTTATAATAATAATTAGTTGATGTAACTACATATAATACAGAAAAATGTCGATTACAAAGAAATGCCAAATAAGGGTTTCTAGTGACCAAATACATATATCGCATAAGTGTAGGGCATAAAACAAACATATAGACACTAGATATAAGCCTCTACACTGCAAAATGTGGAGAACACTTGACGTGTCTGGATGCGTTCGTAATGCATTTTGGAGGTGTTAAAATAACACTTGCAGATCGTGTTCAATGTTAACTGATTTTGGACACCTGCAGAACATGCTTTATGTGTTCAGGATTAATTCTGTATATCATAAAGAGGTATACTGGAGAATTTAAGACTATTTTAATGATTCCGAGCGCATATTTGACTTTTGAGCAGCCATATTGGATTTTTGTGGCAATGTAATGATCAAATTACATTATTAACACTTCCTCGTACTTAAAAACACCGGAGTAACGCAAAAAATTGTATCTATCAGAAATACTTAAGGGTTTTTAGTGATTTTGGACATGGAAGCAGCCATATAGGATTTTCAAAAATGCCACTGCACCAAATTTTGCACACCCTTCAAAACTTATTGGCTTAGGTCATAATAAGCTAAATATTATCGATAGAAAAAGTCTGTACTCCATTTCCATCCTTCAGGCTGTGTGCGCAATCTTCCACCTGACTACTACGCAACTATTTTCATCCTTCAACACCAGTATCACTTGGAAAAAAGTATCTTAGAGTCTACCTTGTGAGGTTGATGAATTCAACAGCATATGCCTGATTAGCACATAGGCCTACATCCAAGGTTTACTCACCCGACTGGCACCACGGATCTACTCAATGATTTTTGTTCCTCTCTGTAAGCAATGATACTTCATCAGAGCCTGACACCCCACATTTAAAGCACGTAAATCAGCGTCAAAAAGGTGAGATCTTTCCATTATTCATTCGCCGTACGTACACTATTGGTCTTTGAAGCTTGTGTTTACCATCATCATCAAGTTAAAATGTACCCAGTTCTATACTTCCTGTTTCTAACGGCTGTTGGTGCAGATTTATTGCAACATGACCCAACTCTTTTGAAGAGAGATAATCTCAGAACTTGCAACCTAATCCGTGGTCGTTTTTTTTTTTCGGAAGAGCGATTTTGTATGCCGACAATATCTGCAATAGATACCATGCTCATCGTATTTTACTTTCCAATTATGTTAGTCCAGAGGATAAGCAAAAAATCGTGCACTTTGTGATAGAATATAACACTTGGCACACACTTAATATGGACTATAACTATCTATTTCAAAACGGGACCCCAGCTGGATTTGACCTGTGGCGGCCATTATATGGCCATTTTTCAAAATGGCCGCCATTTGTAGTTTCAATGCCTCATATCTCGGTTGATAATACTGACACGAGCTTGATCGTTGTGTCTATGCCCGGTTTCAGGGGTAAGCAATCTCAATATGATGATACTTTTCTCGTGTCAGTCATTTTGTTTTCCAACATGGCGCCAATGTACACTAAAACTGAAACTTTTTGTTATAGCTTTGCATAAAATAATTATATCAATTTGATTTTTGTGTATATTCTTATGTTTTCAGAGTCAAAGAATCCAAATATAATATTACTTTTTAATAATATCTTTTGCAGCCATTTTAATCCAATATGGCCGCCAATTTACACCCAAATATCTTTTTTTTTAAAATAACAATACTGAATTGATTTTTGTGTCTATACCTATGTTGTCAAGGCCAACTAAACCAATTATGACAACAATATTAAAGGGGTATTTCGTGATCCACAGCCCCAGACTTACCAAAAAATGAGATGTTTATATCATTTGAACCGTTAGCCTAAGTATAGTATTTATCTTAATATTAAATTTTAGTAAAGCGCGACATATCTACCATTGTCTACCGAAGTGCTCAGGGCGCACTGGTGGAGCTCCTAAGGCTGTTACAACACGAGTAAATTCAGAACGGTAAATAAATCCGATTTTAGATGTACGAGGAAACCGAAGTTTTCGGAGAAAAGTGCGAGGGCGGGTATGGTTCGGCATCCACATTCACAAACGTGACACCACCTCTACAAGAAATCGAACTGCTAAAACCCCGGGGGGCCAGTTGTATTCAAAGGTGGATATGATGCGTGAACATGAACTTCCGAAATGCACCCTAAACAAGTATTTCCACCGACTAAAAACATACCCTAAACAAGCATTTTTTTGTGTTTTTGCTCACCATAAACAAGTCTTTTTGTCAGTTTTTGCTACCGTAAACAAGCGTGCAATGCATTGTGTTGATAATATACCCTTATTATCTGGCTTTGCTCATGTTGCTTTACTTCCAAATTACAATATTTTTGATGATTTTGATCTCGCGTACATCACAATTTCAGGGTTATGAAAAAAAACATACCCTTTTTTCCACATTTTGCTGTTTTTGACACCCTAATCAATGTACGCGCGTACACCGCCTGTTGGAAAAAAAGATACCCTTTTTACGCGTTTTCTTGTTCACGCATCATATCCACCTTTGAATACAAGTGGCCCCCGGGGCTAAAACAACCCTACCGTCCATAATATACTAGCATTAGTAAAGTAAAAGTGTATTATGGCTTATTAGCCTCGATGGGCAAAAGACCAAACAGAAATTGTATATTAGAAAGACTTTACAAGGGGCATTTCGTGATCCACAGCCTCGTCCCCCGACTTACCTAAAAGATGTTGAGATTTTTATATCATCTGAACTGTTAGTCTTAGTAATCCACGTGTGCCTAATCTAACGTTCAAATTCGGTCGCATCTGTAAAAACTCGCAATTTTGTATTTTCTGCCGTAAACGGACAGAAATTACAGCACAGTAGCCTATGGGACCGTGGGGAACGAGCAATTGCTCATTACACAAAACCGCAAGATCGGGACCGGCTCAAATTTTGGAAATAAGCTTTTCTCAAGGATATCTAGTGATCAATGAATAAAACAGAAGGTGTCAAAATCACGAAATGCACCTTAAAATGATATTTGCACATAAAAAGAGTACAAACTTTGGAGACCACAGTGGAAGAAAGACTCAAATGCCACTACTGTCCCGAGTCCATCTCAACAATCCTGCCAGGCTTAGGGGCTGCTGGAAATGAACCATCATCCACTGTAGTCTTCAATTGTATTATTGCACTGAATTACATTGTAATAATTCCTAATAAAAACATTTAAATGAGGAAAAAGAGGAAAATTATAGCGATTAACCTCCTTTTTGAAACTCTGCAAGTCCTGTTTTGATGCTTCAAGAGCAGGAAGGGCGTTCCATAAGCCTACAGGGAATGGGAGAAATGATCTTCTGTGGGAGGCCAAGTTGGACCTTGCGATTTTCACAGTAAGGTCCATGAGACCTGACTGAGCGCCTAAAGCGAGGGTCAACTGAGAGCAGCTCAGGTAGCAGCTGGCTGAGGATATCTGGTGCTTGTCCATAAAACATATGCGGTAGCGGAAAAGAGTGGCAATTCCAGCTGCCCTTTGATGACCCAATGGTTGAATGTTTTAAGAGGTGGGCTGACTTTCAGGAATGCCGATGATGAAAATGGCACGGTTCTGGATTGCATCAAGTTTGGATAGTGTAGTGGGTGTTGTTCAAAACCATGCCGAGCTCCCGGAGGCTGAGCTTGCACATTCCATGTTGGATCGAACCATGGATGTATATCCCTTACGTACCTAACTCCATATTTGGAAAATATCCACGTTGATGGAACCTGACGATTGAGATTTCGAGTAGGGCGCCCCCTACCCTGACTTAGAAATTTTTTGGTACTTAGTCGTTTTTTTGAACTAGCATTCTTCAGCGAGACCGCTCCTCTAAAGTCCACCGGCCACTTCCAGGTGAAGACCAAGGAA
>JAMKCH010054776.1:0-18995 GCA_023653785.1 Ophioderma brevispina | reverse complement strand
TCGAATTTGCATGTCAGATTGGGCACACATACTATACTTAGCCCGACGGTTCAGATGATACAAAAATCTCAACTTTTCGGGGGGACGAGGCTGTGGATCACGAAATGCCCCTTTAAACTCTGAAAATTCTCATCCTGATGAATTGGACAGACTATTATTTAGTCTGATGTCACAAAGATCTTGTAAATGTTAAAATGAGATAACAGTGAGTAGTGTAACAGGGTTTGAATAAGAAGAAGCCAATTAAAGACCCAAGACAGCAGGTCACGCTTTGTGTCATGATTTCTTAGCGGGTAATTCCCAAGCTAAGTGCCAGTGCTGAATCTTTGCAAAGTTTTCCGAAATGAAAGCTTAAATTTAAACCATTTTAAGTGACCTGGTACAAATATTAGATGCACTAAATGAGTCAAAGAAATAAATCTGTAGGTTTTTCTTTGCCTAGCATATCAGAAAATTTATATTCCTTAAATAATTATGTGATAACAGTTTTTTAAAACTGTATTCAATTTTAAGATGTTGCGTAGTGTCCCCAAACAAACCGTGGACCTGACCGTTTCCGACTGATTCTGGCAAACTGAACATTGGCAAACTGTTGATAAGATAGGTGGTTTCCTATGTGCCAAAAATTATTGGTGTCCAACGCTTTCTCGTGGTATGAAAAAATGATAGCAAACTATACCAAATACATTATTACTTCGTCCTTTTTCGAGATCAAGTTTTATTGTATTTCCATATACCACAAGTCAATCCGATGTGTTAATTTCACCCGCTGAGGGAAGAGCTGGGAAATACACGCACGATTGGATCCATGGCCTTGCCTATAACAATGGCAATATCGATTGATACCGTAGCAATCACCGGGACATTTGTTGCACCTACCGGGAAATTGCCCCCTAGGAACCACCGGGCTGGCTACGTGCCTGCACATGAGACCTTTCTGAACTAATTTCCTAAGATTTCCAATAAGATGCAGAAAAGGTTTATTACTAAAAGGTTCAGATTAAAAAAATATCCAGTTAGCACATTTGCATAATGCTATATTGTGATAGAATAAGCCAAAATAGGGTTCTATTCATTATTAAGCATAATCAGAAAATTCTGTAATTATTATTTATGGTTAAGGTTGAAGTTAGGGTTCGAGTTGGGGTAATAATAAGGGCAATATATATTTTGTTTAAAACTGTCCTAAAATTTAAATTCCATTCTACTGTAAATATAGATATGAATGGGGAATTAGCAGCTATGAGTCTCGTAGTAGTAGTAGTAGTAAAACCAAAGTTTAAAATCTGGTTTTGTCCGATTAGGTAACCAGCTACCCTCCTGCAACAACTGCTGGTGGTCCACCATATTGTGAGTTGCAAGAATTGTTTGCCAATTAACCCCCTGAGCACTACCACCTATGATACAATCTATCTGATTGGCTTTTTACAGGACACAACATGAGATAGCCCTCGAGTAACCAATCAAAATAGTGCTTCTATATCTCTGTGTAAACCCAGTCTCTGGTAAACCATAACACCATTCTTACAGAATCCCTGTGATTTTGCTCATTACCTTAAGGGGGTGTTAAGTCAGGAACTTAGTCAAATGGCCAGTTTGTAGTTTTTTCCATGTTTAATGGCATTAACATGTTTTCTATATATTTTAACAGAATCTATATATATTTATTTTTTCCTCATATTTTGTTCATTTTACTTTTACTATGTTATGCATTTTTTACCAAAAACAATCACACGGTACTTGTATGCAATTGTAAAATGGTTGCCCACGTGAGATGCTTTTGCAAACAGAATGGGATTTTAATTTCACAATTTTGATCATAAGTATCCAGATGAAGTAATTTGACCTGGTGCAGAAGCAGTGTGAAGAATAAGAGATGAAACGCTTGTGTTTTGAATAAAGCTATATTTTGTAGCGAAAAACGGGACACAATATGGTACTAAATGGTGATTTTTCTTGTGTTACTGTCACCGCAGCGTACCCAACCATCCTCGTGATTCGGTCCCGTTACCACGCACATCAATATCAGCAAAAGGTAAGAAATGAAACGCATGTTAAGAGCATATCAAAATCTATAGGTCGGTATTTTTAGTTTTTCATTTTTGGTTAAAAATTGTGATTTATGTCAACCTTTGAAACATCTTGGGCGTTTGTTCAAATTTGAAACCACGCGAATTTTGGCCTTTTTTGGCAAATAATTTGATAAATAATGCAGAATTTGAAAAAAGGGGAAATACCGACCCTAGAACTATGACTCTGGAATACAAAAACAAACAAGGCACATTTTTATAACATTTCCATAATATTTTTTATAGCGAACCAAAAAAATGAGTGAAAATCACCATTTTTATGATTTTCTCAAAAAATACGTATTTTTGGGGGAAAATATTATCATATTTGGATTCCTTGAGTCATTTCCATCTCAATATGTATACTTTTATATATGTTGGAACAATAATTAAGAAGATATGGCAAAAAACACTCGCCGGCCAGGATTCTGTGTATTTTTGCCACATTGACAAATAGTGTACACACAGCGACTATCTGCACCATCACAGAGTAGCTATGTGGTTACACCGGCTCTTAGCGCGCACTGAATTTCTCATGGCCAATTTTGTTTTTAGAATTTTGTCATTATATTTGCATTTTTTATTAAATGTGCGGGAATGTTTTTTTTTATGATGCCCCATTTGAATTTCATAATGATTTTAACAGAGAACAAGTGCATAGCACCCTCATTTCGTCCACTATCAAAATGGCGTCCAAGTAATCGCGGTGTAGCTACGTGGTAGCTGCGTGTCAACTCCAGTACTGTCTACACCATATCCACCTTCTCTCCACCTAGTGGGCAACTACAGGGTAGTCATCGGGGTAGGTACAGCAGAGTAGCCACATCACTGTATACCTAATAACTGTGTACTTTGCAAGCCCTATTTTGCAGCTACTACCTCGCAATTAGCCCTGTGTGTACTGTGCAGTAGCTGCTGCGGTAGACATGATGTAGCTGCCGTATAGATTACTACACGGTCGTGTAGTGCGCAGGGGGTTAAAGGCCCAGTTCAGGATTTTCTGTACTAAATGCTTTTGCCTTGTGTTGCACTAAAGAATCAACAAGTACAAATAAGTCAACTGATTATAATTCTTGCAAATCGCAATACGGTGCACTACCAGCTGTTAGTTACCCCTGCCAGTCCAGTTTTGACCGCAAGAGTCTACATTGCCATCCAATTTCCACTGGATTAACAAAGCAAGGGTTTACTTATTCTAAATATCCATTTTAATGTCAGGTCAGGTTTCCTTTTGAGGGCCTGCTACTGGTATCCTGATAACCAGTACTACCTGTCCCAGGGCCGAGTTGTCGGTGGCTAAACCGTCATCCCATCAGATTTCTAAGGAAATACAATGAAGAGGGTAGCTGGTTACCCTGGTAGAATGAAAAAGAAGATCTACCTACAAGGGCGTCAGCTCTGGAGAGCTAACAGCGGCCGTCCAGCACATGCTGCCTTGCATGGTGGGCGTGGTTGCCCAAAGGCTAGGCCCACCACCGAAAACTGTGGATTGACGTCAGGAAGGGCATCCGGTCAATTATCTTTTACTCCAATAAATCCTCACACAGCAGTATTGCTAAGTGTGAGGTGTATCTGGCCACCCCCGTTAGCGGGGACAAAACCGGATTTAAAACTTTGCTTTAACTAAAAAAAAAACCAAAAAACTAAAGTGTGCATTCGCACGCAACTGACCATTATATTGCCAAACTACATGATCAGTGACAAGTTCTTGTGAAATATTTGTATTACGCGCGTTCCGGATGTCGACTTTTTCCCATGATGCATCAAGAAAATGTCACCTCTCCGAGGCAACTGTTGGCAGTGCACCATATTGCAAATTGTGAGAATAGCAATATCACAAACTCATTCTGTACTTATTAATCACTAACCCCAAATGTTGACTGCTTGCATTTGTATGTTAACCATGGTTTCCAAATTTGACAGTCTCACATGCATGAGAATTAAATATGAACTTTGATTCTACTTGTTATGTTAAATATCAGATTTTATATATTTATTAGATCACTTTCACATTTGCCATTTATTTCATGGTTTATTAGCACCTTTATGTTGTTAATGTTGTTTCCAAAATGTCAAACTCTAAATGATGTTGAAATCTAGTATTGTTTATAATAGATGAATGTATAATGTTGTGTGAATGTAATAGCTGCCATTTGTTTTAGAAATTCCCATCGAACATACTATTATGCAAAGTCAGTGGCTCTTGAAATGGTTCTTCAGGCGACTATGTCACCTGAAGAAACATTTCAAGAGCCACTGACTCAAGGAAAGATAAAGTGAGAGTTATCTTAAAGTCTGACTCAGAGATTTTGGAAATATATTTTTTTGTCAATTTATTAAAAATAGTCAACTAGAACTAAAGATAGTCACCTAAAATGCCCAATTCCAAAATTTGAGACGAATAGGATTTGTCGTTTCCATGCAGTAAACATTGTACTAACAGTGCCATAGGATACCATGTAAAACAAAGTGGTGATTTTCTATATGAAGGACTTCGATTTGAGCTTAGCCATTTCACACAGTGATTAGTATATGGACAGGCATTACGTATATGCAAAAAACACAATTTGTTTGAAAATTGAGGGCGCCCTCCTCGGGAAATCTCTGAGTCAGCCTTTAATACATTTATTTATTCTTTGCCCTGGGTACAGAATAAAACTTAAGTATTCCTCTGTTCTTCCATATTACAGCACACAGATGTTATCAAATGGCAGCTATTGCACATACGACCTTTTTGCATTCACACAATGTGAGGATATCAACTACCTTCTCTATTTTTCCCATCTTGTTATGCCAACGCACCATTTTCGCATACACCGCTTTCCCAAGGCCTCAGCTGAATTAAAGGGGGATGGTCCGATTTAAGAATATAGAGTTTTCATCTTAATAGATTGGCCTTCACTCCAAAACCCCATCTGTAAAGTTTCGCGCCAATATTTCAATCCGTTTTGATGCGAGAGCTAAAAACGTGATTTTGTAAGCCCCATAGAGTACTGTGTAAAATTAATATTGGTCGACCAAAATGGGGCACATTTCGCTCATAACTTCCAAACCAAACATCCTTTGGCTCTAAGATTTCACAGGGTAAATAAGAAAAATAGTAGCTTTCTTCTGATACCAAAATGTTGACCACTTCCGGTAAAATCTGCGGCTTCTGGGGACGAGGCTATTAGAGATCGGGCCATGGACCTTTAAAATTGACAGAACTTTCAACTTCAAGAAATAATAAGCACACTACATTGTCCATTTAATATACATGTACATAATATATTTTTGAATTAAAAACAAAAGCAAAATTAAAATGACCACACACTGCATACATATATCTTATTGCATTAAATCTGCACCAATCACCAATGGCGTGAGGTTATATTTTGTCCTGCTAATTTACAGCAGGCCGGCATATTTTTCTGATACCCTGTGCTGAAATAGGAATTAGAGTGCAAGGTTTTGACCTGGATTTTTCCGTAAATGGACACACCCTGATATGCTGACACACTTATACAATATTCTAATCCACCAAGGGCACAGTTCAGTGGGTTGTACTTGTACTTGCATTGACACAAACTGACCTTGTGCGTTTTAGGTAACATATATCATGCCCAAAAACCAAGGGGTGTATTTTCTAAATACACTGATGAATGTAAGTTACTGAACTGTGCCATGAGAATTGAGACTGTATTTTTCTCATATTGAAATGAATTCCAATATTCTCATCCATCAAGGACACAGTTCAGTGGGTTGTACTTGTACTAGCATTGACAAGAACTGATCTTGTGTGTTCTGGGTATCATATATCGTACCCATAAAAACAGGGGGTGTGTTTTCTTAAAAAGATAAGCAGCGATTTGCTGGTTCGAAACATTGACCAAAAAAAATAAAAATTTGTATTTTGGTATTTTTGTTACTGGCATGGATTTGCTAACATAGCCTGCAAGTGGTTGGCTTGAAATCTGTGTATTAAAGACAAGGCAGTACTTTTTATCTGATTCTGTTATTTCTATACATGCGTATAAAAATTCCGACTTGAGATCAAAAAGGTCTTTCCCTGTGAATATCCCAGATTTATAAGCGTAATACTGTGCACCATGATCTGTACAGTTTGACCTCAAACACAAACATTATTGATCTTTGCTTATTGGTGTAGACCACAATCAGCTGTTTCGTGTAGATTTTTAAGATGCCATCGCTGTATATCTATTTGCGGGAGACAGTATGACAAATTTCCTCAAATACTTCATTTTTTCACTATTTGGTGTTTTTGGTCCTACATTAAAGTAGTTATATGGAATTGTACACACTTATCTTTGATTCATAAGCTAAAAAGCCGCATTTCCAATTTTTTTGATTCACTTGCATTATCGCTGCTTATCCCTTTAATACACTGGTAAATAGAAGCTACTGAACTGTGCCATGGGAAATGAGACTAATCACAGTGACAATCACATCACAATATTAATTTCTCCCTTCACTATGGAAATATGTATTTAATACATGATATTGTTCAGATTTTTACAAGGCCCAGTTCGGTTTTCTGTACTAAATGCTTTTGCCTTGTGTTGCACTAAATAATTAACAAGTACAAATAAGCAATGGATTATACTTCTCGCAATTCCAAATACGGTGCGCCGCTAACTTTAGTTAACCCGCCAGTCCCATTTGACCGCAAAGAGTATACAAATTGCCATTCCAATTTTCACTGGATTAACAAAAGCAAGGGTTTACTTATTCTAATATCCATTTTAATGTCAGGTCAGGTCCTTTTGAAGGCCTGTGACTGGTATCCTGATAACCAGGACTACTGTCCCAGGGCCGAGGTGTCGGTGGCTAAACCGTCATCATAGATTTATAAGGAATACAATGGAAGAGGGTGCTGGTTACCAGGGTAGAATGAAAAAAGAAGATCTACCTACAAGGCCGTCAGCTCTGGAGAGCTAACAGCGGCCGTCCAGCAACATGCTGCCTGCATGGTGGCGTGTTGCCCAAAGGCTAGGCCCACCACCGAAACGTGGATTGACGTAAGGAAGGGCATCCGGTTAATTGTCTTTTACTCCAAAAATCCTCACACAGCAGTATGCTAAGTGTGAGGTGTATCTGGCCACCACGATAGCGGGGACAAAACGGATTTAAAACTTGCTTTCTTAACTAAAAAAAAAACCAAAAAACTAAAAAAGTGTGCATTCGCACGCAAATGACATTAATTGCCAAACACATGAGTCAGTGAAAAGTTCTTGTGAATATTGGATACGCGCGCTCTGGATGTCGACTTTTTTCCCATGATGCATCAAGAAAATGTCACCTCTCCGAGGCACTGTTGGCAGTGCACCATATTGCCAAATGTGAGAATGCAATATCACAAACTCATTCTGTACTTATTAATCACTAACCCCAAATGTTGGACTGCTTGCATGTGTATGTTAAACATGGTTCCAAATTTGACAGTTCTCACAGCATGAGAATTAAATATGAACTTGATTCTACTTGTTATGTTTTTAAATATCAGATTTTATATTTATTAGATCACTTTCCACATTTGCCCATTTATTTCATGGTGATAGCACCCTTTATGTTGTAATGTTGTTTCCAAAAGTCAAACTCTAAATCGATGTTGAAATCGAGTATTGTTTATAATAGAGAATGATAAGGTTGGTGAAATGTATGTTGTACTAGCTGCCATTTGTTAGAAATCCCACGACATACTGTTATGCAAAAGTCAGTGGATCTTGAAATGGTTATTCAGGGGACTATGTCACCTGAAGAAAACATTTCAAGAGCATGACTCAGGACAGATAAAGTGAGAGTATCTTTAAGTCGACTCGAGATTTTGGAAAGTATATTTTTTGTCAATTATTAAAATAGTCAACTAGACTAAAGAATATACTAAAATGCCCAATTCCAAAATTGACGACGAATAGGATTGTTGTTTTCACATGCAAGTACAACATGTGTATAACAATGCCATAGGATACAATGTATAACAAAAATTCCAGATCGTAAATTTAAACAAAGTTGTGATTTTCAATGAAGGACTCGATTTGAGCTTAGCTATTTACACAGTGATTAGGATATGACAGGCATTACGTATATGCAAAAAAACACAATTTGTTTTGAAAATTGAGGGGGCGCCCTCCTCGGGGGAAATCTCTGAGTCAGGCCTTTCTTTAATACATTTATTTATTCTTGGCCCTGGGGTACAGAATAAAACTAAAGTATTCATCTGTTCTTCCTATACAGCACACAGATTTATTGCCAATTGGCAGCTATTGCACAACGACCTTCTTCATTGACCACAATGTGATGTATCAAATACTACTCTATTTTTCCTCGTGTTATGCCAAAGCACCATTTTCGCATTACACCGCTTTCCCAAGGGACTTCAGTGAATGAATTAAATGGGAGATGGTCCGATTTAAATAAGAGTTTTCATTTATAGATTGGCCTTCCACCAATACCCTACCTGTTAAGTTTCGCGCCAATATTTCAATCCGTTTTTTGAGTGCGAGAGCTAAAAAACGTGATTTTGTACGACCAATAGAGTACTGTGTAAAGTTAAAATTTGGTCGACCAAACTGGGGCACATTTCGCTCATAACTTCCCCACCAAAAAACATCCTTTGGCTCCTAAGATTTCACAGGGTAAAAGAACAATAGTGTTAGCTTTTCTTCTGATACAAATGTTGACACTTCCGGTATATTAAAATCTGCGGCTTCTGGGACGAAGGGCTATTTGAGATCGGGCCATGGACCTTTAAAATCGACAGAACTTTCAACTTCAAGAAATAATAAGCACATACATGGTCCATTTAATTACAGTACAAATAATTTTTTGAATTAAAAAAAAAGCAAAATTAAAATGACCACCCCACTGCATAATATATCTTAATATGCATTAAATCTGACACCAACCCAAATGGCGTGAGGTTTAGATTTGGTCCTGGCTAATTTACAGGCAGGCCGGCATTTTTTCTGATTACCCTGTGCTGAAATAGGAATTAGAGTGCAAGGTTTTGACCTGGGATTTTCCGTAAATGGACACACCCTGATATGCTGACACACTCTTTAATACAACATTCTAATCCACCAAGGGCACAGTTCCGTGGTTGTACTTGTACTTGCATTGACACAAACTGACCTTGTGCGTTGTAGGTACATATATCATGCCCAAAAACCAAGGGGTGTATTTTTAAATACAATATGAATGTAAGATACTGAACTGTGCCATGGAGAATTGAGACTGTATTTTTTCATATTGAAATATGAATTGCCAATATTCTATCATCAAGGACACAGTTCAGTGGCGTTTTTGTACTTTGTACGTAGAATTGACAAGAATGATTCTTGTGTGTCTCTGGGATCATATATCGTACCCATAAAAACAGGGGGTGTGTTTTCTTAAAAAGATAAGCAGCGATTTGCTGGTTCGAAAAAATTGACCAAAAAAATAAAAATTTGTATTTTGGTATTTTTGTTACTGGCACCATGGATGTCTTAACATAGCCTACAAGTGGTTGGCTTGAAAATCTGTGTATTAACCTCATCTTAACAAGGTGGGGGGGGGGGGGGGGGGGGGGGGGGGGGGGGGGGGGGGGGGGGGCGCGGGGTGGTTACCACCCCCCCCCACATGCTGACCTTCGCTCGGTGCGCTAAAATGCCTAAAAACTTTCATAAAAAAGCTTTCGTAGGTAATCGGTCTTTCATCCTTTCCGGTCATTTTAGCGAAAAAAAAAAAAAAAAAAAAAATGTGGAAGGTAGCACTTCACCGGGGTTAGGGTATGCCGTCAAGTCGAAGGGTAGGGGGCTGGGGTGGTTGCCACCCACAAGGATATTTTATGGTGCATTTTTGCAATATTATGCACAGCATGGCTCTAAACTGTTGTTTATGTTAAAACTAGACAAAGGCCATCATTCAGAGCTGCAAACGCATGAATGAAAATCCGATTTATTCCTGCCGATTTTTAGCGCAAAATGGATTTTCGCCTATTTTCGGTCGAAAATGCCAATTTGCTGACTCGCGGACTTGTGACGTCATTTGTAACGCCATACTAGGTATGTTAATGTTGGTACTTATTTTGGTATGCAATGGAAAGAGGAGAACAATAGCTATCATTGGTATTCAAATCATAAGCATCGGGTGCTTTATAAAAACAATTATAAAAGCAAAAAATAAAAAATTCCCCCCCCCCCTTGCTAAACCGTGTACAAAAAAAAAGGCTTGGTAAGACAGGTTAAAGCAACAAGGCAGTACTTTTTATCTGATGCTGGTGTATTTTAACATGAGTTATAAAAATTCCGACTTGAGATCAAAAAGGTCTTTCCCTGTGAATATCACAGATTTATAATGCGTAATATTGTGCACCATGAATTGTACAGTTGGACCTCAAACACAAACATTATTGATCTTGCTATTGGTTTGTAGAACCACAATCGGCTGTTTCGTGTAGATTTTAAGATGCCATCGCTGTTAGCTATTTGCGGGAGCTCGCGAGAGTATGACAAATGTCATCAAATACTTTCATTGTTTATAGTGGGTGTTTTTGGCCTACATTAAAGTAGTTATAATGGAATGACACACTATTTTGATTCTAAGCTTAAAAAAGGCCCATTTCCAATTTTTTTTTTGATTAATTGCAATTATCGCTGCTTATCCTTTAATACAGGGTAAATAGGAAATGTACTGAACTGTGCCATGGACAAAATGATGAACTGATCACTAGTTTGCCAATCTACAGACCAATATTAATTTCTCGTCACGATGGAAAGTATGTTTTAATACATGATATTGTTCAGATTTTTACATTAGCTATCATTTATAAGGTAGGTGGTTGTCTCTCTATAAGCAATTTTTTTTGATTTTTGCTTCTTACACATATCTACTTGATATGTATTGGAGTAAGGACGGACATATAAACATTGGATGTAACAACTTTCAAACACGCCACTTTATCAAAGACAAGTGTGATGCTGCACTCTTATAAAGGTAGACTGGGTATACGCACATGCGAAATCACTCCATACTTCGGACATGACGGAAGTGTAACAGAAATCCAAAACTCAGTTTGTGCATCACCCATTGGTGTTGGGAATGTGGAAATTTAAGAGCAGTTGTCTGTAAAAATCACTATAAGGTGGACCACAGTCAAAATCAAAAGAATAGATTCCTTCATACCTTTTCACCAACTGATAGGCATTTGGCTGAAAACCAACCCAAAAATGGCCTATTATTCAATAATATCTCGTTGCCATGGCAACAAGCAAAACTGAAAATTTCATTTTCCCGTTAAGTTATTTCCCCCTTTTATCACTGTTCTTTGGAAAATGTCATTTAAAATTTTAATAATAGAAAAAAAAATGGATTATTCATTTTCTCGTGTTATAGGTGTTTATGGGAATAGTTATATATACATCCCAAGCAGGAAGATAATCATAGGGTGTGGTGTTGGGCTATACCATTCTTGAAATAGGGTTGTTTTTCAATGTTTTAAAATTGATAAAACAATAGCTATTTTGGAGAGCTCATAAGAGTCATAGGTAAAGATTCAATTCAATTGTTTTTATGAACTTGAACACATTACCACCAATTGCCATTGAATAATAAAAAAATGCATAGGAAAACAATGAGTTTGGGTGGAAAATCTTTCTTTAGCTACGTGCATCCTGTTATTCTGATTTTTCACAATTCAAATTCCGCAAAATGAATTTGTTGTAATATAAGATGGGAAGAAATAATTTATTCTCAAAGTAGTAAGTAGTTTTTTTCTTCATAACATTGAAAAATGTTCCATTTCACTTTTACAGAATGTCCCATTAAAAACTATACAAGCACACTCAAAATTATAAAAAATATAAACTGCATTTTTGCCAGACATTTTGACTTTATTGCAGACACGACGCCTAAGCTACATCCTCGCTTTTATTCAATCCAATTTGATGACCTAAGCGGAGATATTGTCAGTTGAAACACAAAGGATATAAAGGATACCACTTGGGCCAGTTTCCACCTGAAAGGTTCAAGAAACTTAAAGGTTAGGTATAAGGTTGTAGCTCATTGGGGGTTTAAACCCTTCAAACAAAAGATATGTACAGATCAGAGGGAATGTATTATTCATGATTAACTAATCAATATTATTTTTCAGTGAAACGCACAGGAAGTATTATGTGGTGGGGGGGTGTGAAATGAGGACTCACTCTCATGGACAATAATCAAGGAAATTCATGGAAATTTGGAGGAATTTGACTGCTGAAAAACTAATGTAAAACAGTCTACAAGTCTTGTTGAGGACAAATGGCATGTGGACAACGCTCTAATGTGAATGGACAATTTATCCTTCCCTATTCCCCACTGCATCCAAGATGCCAGGGAGGAAGATGATGAAGAAGCAGTGTTCCACAAGAGCAATAAAGGAAAAGATGGTTGGTGTCAAAGGTCTCATTTACTTAAACAAGGGTTTGGGTTTTTTTTATTTTATGGTTCTACCCTTCTGCCTAAATCTGGAGTAAAGATGAGACAACAAGACCTTCGGAATTGAATTTCCCAATGTACATGTATTTATTAGCAATTTGCGACATTATAAAGTTATAAATATGTTATATCACAAGATTAGAAGCACTTTATTAACTACTTTTTTATTTCATTTTTCAATAAAATGTCTTGAAGGGTGTTTCAATGGTAACTTTGTTAAATATCAGGATTAGCCGGACGAAAATGGCCCAACAGGTTTTCAACTGTCTGGAAATTAGCCAAACCCGAACCCGACCCCCAAATTACACCAACTAAAATCTTCATGAAGAGCTGGAACAAAGCCTAAAAAGAATCAGTAAAACTTTAGATGAGAAAGAACTAATTGTTTGTGCCAAAAATTAGTCTTGTTGTATTTAGTTTTTTTTTGGACAGTCTGTATGTGGCCAATTCTTACTGGGTCAACCATTATTTTGAAATAGGGGTGTTTTCAATATTTAACTAGACTTTCGCGGTTCCAGCTTTTCGGCGCTCGCTATATTCAAAGAATATAAGCTGTGGGACGCCCAGTCTATCTTACAAATGATCCCACATGACCTTTGACCCTTAGTACATTGACCTTTGACCTCATCAACCGATGAGGGATCTTAGTTTGCCCACCTATGACTCAAGTTAAAACTCCACGTTTCAATGGATTGGTCAATTTTACATTTTACTGTTAAAGTGATAATTTTCGCGTGTGTAATTTTCGGTTCTGTAATTTTAACATTTTTGCTTGTTTTAAATTCGCTCTTTCAGCTATCTTACATAGACCGACACACAAAATAAACATTTCGAGAGTTTAATTTCGCCGCTTAGCTCAGAGGGCCGCGAAAAGCGCGAAAATTAATGTGACACGAATGTGACCTTTACCACATAAAACATATGAGGGATCCAATGGTGCACATATGACAGAAGCTTGGTTCAAATTGAACTTAATTGAGGTATTTTTTTGTAAAAAAATTTTAGCTATATGGAGGCCCACGAAAACAATGGATTATTAGCAAGTTGGGGCTTGTGGCATTATGCCAAAGTTTACAATTGAACACTACTTATATAGAGCTACAGGGAATTCTTTATCATAAAATAATCATTTGGGGGGGGGGAGTGGGAGAGTGAGAGTGAGAGTTTCTTTCAGTGTGCCAGTAGCATATGGGTTTTGAGTAGTGACAATATGTACGCAAACATAAGCAAACATTTGATGGTAAAATGTACCAAGAGTAGGGGTGTCATATTTTAGTATTTCTTTAATGTAGACGTAAACCTGGTGATCCTCCTTGTAGTAGGAAGGAGCTATTTTCAGGGGTAGGACCATGAACCGGCTGATTTGGGCATTGGGGATTTCCAAAATGTAATTTGAGGACTGTAATGTGCAATTGACTACAGGTATGCAGAAATACTTTTGAATTACATTCAAAAAATATGAGACCATTTCCACTGAAATGACCCTGTAGAAGCTAATTTAACCTTTGACCTAAAATAACGGCTTTCATCTTATAACTCCATAGGGGTAAGTCGGAGATAGCAAACAACACTATATAATATTTGTTTACTCTTGGATCATCGAACAATTGGTATGTAATTCAACAAATTGGACCACTTTCATTTGACCCGTTTAATCTTTTGCGAGCCCCATCTAGCTCGCTTAAAGAGCTACCCTACAGAATGGCATCATACATTTTTATGTACTGTCATAGTGTGTTAGGAACCTTGGTATCAGTGCCTCTTTGCCCCCCCCCCCCAGGTGATAGGTGATACCAATAAAGCACTTTTGAGGAACTGGCTCATAAAAATATTATTTAGCCACAATCATACAGCGGTACAAACATATTACATACAATATGATATAATAATATTTTGTATACACGAAATATAATGAAGTGGAAGAAGGAGTACTGGAAAGTAAGACGAAATTATTAAGCCTGTCAAGTCCCAGACTCTGATTATATTTGTAGTTAGGAAATGAGATGTTTTATAATTAAATTTAAACGAATGAGTAATTTTTGAGTGTGTAAACATTTGAGGAATGTTATATACCGTGTTTAACCCCAAAGTAAGATATAGATTTACATAAATCCAAGTTGAATATTCGGTATTTGAAAATCTGTTGCAGGTCTTGAGAATAAGTGTGATTTTTTAGCATTTGTTACAAACGGTTGTCCAATGTGGAGGGCAACTGTGTTGCTGTATTTTTACATGAATGTTCCAATATTATGTTTACACCAAATCCATATTTTTAGTGGTTATATTTCCCCAACAAACAAAGGATTAGATGAACTTCTTTGTTAATCACTGTTGCGCACTGCTCTCAGTGCACGATTTTGCAGAATGTGCAGTTTCCATCACTAAAGCCTGAACAAATGTTCTCCATTCTCACCCCTGCCCGTCTTAAGAATTGTTAAAAATTTGTTTACAGTTTGGCAGTAAAAAATTGTTTATTTCATACTAGGGGGGCACACCTTTGGGGGACAACCGTAGGTAGACATGCGGTTACAGGCCAGCCTGTAATTTGAATAAACTTTGTAAGGTAGCCAACCAGCTATAGTAATTTTTAGGTGTTTTTCTAACCCCCAGTCTCTGCCAGAATTGTTCAGAGTTATTTAACTGTGAAGCCGATGCGTGACGTTTTCTGTGGGTCTCGTCAACAGGAAGTGAATCCGATTGGCTGTTGAGTAGGTGGCTCCAATTGGTATCGGTATGAGGCTACCCCTAGTCTCCGCCCCTTTTATGCAGATATTGCGACGCGTGCGTTGCCGACCTATGAACAAATTCTGAAGCGACTTTAGAAACCTTTAAGTTTCACAGCAACAAGTGGAAAGTGTCAAACACATCTTACTCGCATTCGGCCCTTCCTAAAGTTAAACCCTGCCCTAACAATTTTAGACATTGCATAACAAGAGTTCTTTTTTTTTTTATCTTGTGTATCTATGAAGACTAATTGAAAAAATATGATGATTTGCTCTCGAAGAATTATGAAAGTCATAGTGACTGTCATAAAGGGGATGGCCCAATTTAAGGTATAAGAAGTTTTCCTCGTGATAGATTGGCCTTGCACTCCAAAACCCCATTGTAAAGTTTAGCGCCGATATTTAATCCATTTTGACGCGAGGAGAGCTAAAAATGTTATTTTATAGGCCCCATCGTGTTACTGTGTTCAAATTAAAGGTTGACAACAATGAGATTTAAAGATTAGGTGGTGTCCCTTAAATTGAAAGTACTGATTTTTGCGCTATGTAAAGCTTTCATCAAAAATATCCACATCTTAAAGCGATTAGCCGATATAAGTTTCTTTGGTATACAAAATATTGATGAAATTTTAATTTCGATCGGAGCCAAATACGAAAATCAGGCAATGTTTTACATTGAATACAAAGCAAATCCAAATCGCCCTGTTTCTCTCTTTTAAGATTTTTCTGTAGCGAAATACAAGGTAAGAAAATCTATGAGTGTCTAATCTATATTAAATTTACTATTATTGGGTGCCTCAAAATCTCTCGTTGCAACCGTAATATTAGGTCGACCAAAAATGGGGCACATTTGTGATACATAACTTCAAAACCAACCATTCTTTGGCTTTAAGATTTTCAGGGTAAATAAGAAAAATCTAGTAGCTTTCTTCTGATACCAAAATAATTGAACACTTCCGTAAAAATCTGGGGATCTGGGGACGAGGGTATTGCGATCGGCCATGGACCTTTAATAGGTAAAAAAGTATGCGTACTGGTTCATGAAAGAAGACGACCAAGGTCTTCTTTGTAGTAAAAATTGTTAAGCATCGGGTTTCTTTCGTAAATATTAAAACATTCTGTCAGTGGTTTTAAGGTGTTCCACATTAAGCTGAGTAAATGAGGGTTAAGGTAATTCTTGCATCAAGAGAGAAAAAAATACTAAAATGGTAAGTATACACGAAACAATTGTAACAAAGGAGAGTCGAATAAAATGTATTTAATGCTGTTAGTGGGGGAAAAAACCATTTGAGGACAAAATTCATTCCTGTTTGATATTATAGCAAAACATTTTATGCACTTTTGGCTGTATTTGAAATGCATGACAAATACAGAACATCTGGCAACACTGCAGTTAAGAAAAAAAATGTCTAAGATTCCACCAATTATATATAAAAAAAATAAAAAAAGTAAAATCTTAAAAATGTAAAATTGACCTCCATTGAAAAGTTGGAGTTTCTAACTTGAGTCATTATGTGCAACAGGGGATCCTCATTATTGATGAGATCAAGGTCATGTGCCAAAGGTCAAAGGTCATGTGAGGTCACATTGTAAGATAGGTGGGCGGCCCACAGCTTACATTTTGAAATATAGCGAGTGCGCGAAATCCGAGAGTACAGCGAGATCCTAGTTTTAAATATTGAAAACACCCCTATTTCAAGATAATGTATGCCCAGGAAAAAAACTTACAAAACATATAAAGTGAAATGGAACCAATTTTAAATGTTAATACTGAGAAAATAATTAGTACTTTGAGAATAAAATTCATTTCTTCACATCTAATGTTGCAAACAATATGCATTTTTGCTGAATTTGAAATTGTGAAAAATGCAGAAATAACAGGATGCACTGTAGCTAAAGAAAGATTTTCCCCCAACTCATTTTTTATTATTCAAATGGGCATTGTGTAATGTGTTCAAGTTCATGAAAACAATTGAATTGAAACTTTACCATATGACTTATGAGCTCTCCAAAATAGCTATTTTTTGTCAATTTTAAAACATTGAAAAACACCCCTGTTTCAAAGAAATGGTATAGCCCAACTCAACACCCTATGATTATCTTCATGCTTGGGATGTAATATATAAATATCCATGAAACACATATAACAAGAGGAAATTAATCCATCATTTTTTTCTGTTAGTAATTTTGAATGACATTTCCTAAAAAAAATCAGTGATAAAAAGGGGAAAATACAGGAAAAATGAAAATTTTCAAGTTTTGGCCGTTGCCATGGCAACAAGATATGTATGAATTAATAAGGTCCATTTTTGTTGGTTTCAGCCAAAGGCCTATCATTGGTGAAAGTATAAAGAAAATCTATTTTTTGACCGTGGCCACATTTTTACAGACAACTGCTCTTAATCTACTTCAATATTGTTCTTTTTGTTTTGCAGAAATTCAAGGGTGCTGATTTACTTCAGAATTTAATGAAGCGATGTTTTTATTCACTCTAAAGATTTTTATTACAGTACAAATTGTGCTAAGAGACATGTTACACCCAGTTAAATTGTAAACGCAATAAATTTGAAAGGTCAGTGCCTTCAGTTTTCAAAATTTATATTAAATAATAAACGCATCACAGAAAAAAATTGAGAGACTGGATTCTTGCTTATTTTTAAATTGAATTATTTTTTTGCACTGATATATTTTGACTATAATAACATGGTTGGAAGTCTCAAGTGTCTTATTTTTTTTACCAGTCAAAAAATTTACATCTTTTTGAGTCACAAAATTTTGAATAATAACATTATTATTAAGTTTAACCTTGTGTTATGAATCAAAATACTCCACACACTTAAGGGCTAAAATTAAAGCACCATCAACAATTTCTCATATGTTACAATAATCAAAGCACAAACAAACTTCTTCACAACATTGTTAGATCATACTGAAAAGCACTTCACTGCTTAATATAATTAACCTTGGTTGGGTCACTTGTATAGCTCTATACCAAAAGCACAGAAAGGTCAAACAGATTCGCCCTGGGCCAAAATTTCAAATTACATTCCATTCTATAATAATTTCCTAGACACGTAGTACAATTTGTGTTGCAATAGATCGAAGTCCATATTAGCGAAAATGTCAGTGGTTTTAAGTACTGACATCGGGAATATGCACAAGGGAAACTACACTTTACAAAATATTTCCCATGCATGATATCTTTCCATTATACAGTTTGCTAGTTCCGATATTCCGTGTTGTTCATCCACTTCACATGGGCTATCGGAACTTTGTGCCACAGCGCATTTCTATTTCCGGGTTTCCCCTGATTGTACATGCACGACCCCGAGCAGTAATTGGTTGGAATAGATCACACCACATGTATTATGCATGTTGTGACGTCGTAATTAGCACATTGTGCCTCGATTTGTTGGTGGTTTCAGAATTCTTTGACGTGTGTATCGCAATGGAGTAGCGGTGCCCGGCTGCAAACCTAGACTCCTTTATAAATGTTGTTGAGTGTCCGGTAAAAGTTTGTTCGTGCAAAGTGCAATCAACTTAAAACACACTATGGCTGTTACAAATGTGAGTATTACCCATTACTGTTAGATATTTTAAACACCATGTACAGGATCCAGACTTTACAGGTTAAAATAAACTGCGGATTCACATCCATAAAAATTGTGTGAGGTATTAGGTACATTTATGTGCGATATGCTACATAGGTGGAAATACGCCATGAGTTATTTAACACTTAAAACGC
>JAMKCH010054774.1:0-14039 GCA_023653785.1 Ophioderma brevispina | reverse complement strand
TCTTGTGCCTTTAAAAACATATGTCGGACACTTTATTTGTAGTTCCAACTTCTCTGGTGCCAAGATATGATAAAATTGTTGGACAAAATGGGCGGCCATTTTGACGCCATCTTGATTTTGGGTACTAATAAGTTTTGAACTCTCAAAATAATGACTTAATTGCATTTTGTACCTTAAAACATTATGTTTGACACTTTATTTGTATTTCCCACTAGTCTGGCTGCAAGATACGAAAAATGTTAAAATGGCAGGCCATTTTGACCGCCATTCGAATTTTGGGAGAGAGCTCAGGGAAACGATTTTCGGGGACTTTTGTATGTTATTCACTCCTATTCCTGGCCCTATCCTGAAAAATTAGCTTGTTTTGAGATATTTCCAGGTTTGAGCCCTATATGATCTAATGCTCTTGGACTAAAAAAGGCTCAATCTGATCTATTTTTTGGGGTCATGACTTTTGTCACATTGCGTCAATGCGTGCTGGTGTTGAAAAGATTGACCATGATTCAACTTCGTGGGGAGCTTACTCGGAGTCAGCAAGATGGCAAGATCTCTTTAGCAGGTCAAGTGTGTCAAGACGTATTGCAAACATTGGAACAAAGTCAAAGTCTAGTGTTGGTCTGAATGATACTTGATAGGCAGAATGTGGATTTGGCATTTGCTAGGGAACAAATTCTTGTCGAGTTGCATAAACAATCAACTAACATGTAAAGGAAGGATGATGTCGGTCTAATTCGTCTCAGGTTGTGGTAAGAAACAAGTAGGCCATGTACTACATGTAGCCTAGGCCGAGGCTATAAGAAAACTATAGTAGCTATAGTTTGACATGTTGATTGAAAAGCTGTGTGTTGTGCTGTGTGTATTTTGTATTATGGTTTGATTGTTGTACAGAGAAGAGGTCTCATCTCCACACCTTTGATTACACAGTAAGTAGCCTAGGCACATGGTAGTACAGTAACATTAACTCAGGGACTAGGTACTGAGTTAACAGAACTTGCATCTGACTTAGCCATTTTCTGAACTCAGCGTAGTTCAACTTTGCAGAAGGATAACTTATCTTTAATTTTATTTTACTCACCCTCAAGTACGTACATGCAAGCATGGTGTATCTCATGGTTCATATGAGATTGTTGAGTCAATTTTCACTTACCTATTTGAAAAAATCGATTTTTCGTCCAGTTGTACTCATATTGCTTCCACACCAACCTTATCGTAGATAGAAATCGCAAGGACTAATGGGATTCGTATGAACGCCACTGGCGAACAAGCATTCGGTGTTTTTTGCGCCGTAGTTGTGATTCTATATTTCCTGGACAAGATGCTAAGCCACACCCTCTGCGGAGATATCTAGCCAAAAGGCGTCCGAGCGCTCCTTCTTTTAAAACTAAAATTGGGACTAAATGCCGGTTTACGGAAGGGGTGGTTTTTATTTTTTTTTGTGCATTAGGGTTTGTGTAAATTGCTTCGGAGGAGAAGTCTCTAGTACCAATTCTGTTAGTTACGTCATTGATTTCTGTTATGCTTGTGTGCACCCTGGCACTCATTCCTCACGCGATCGATGTGTGTGGCCGTATTTCCATGGACTAGTCAGACGACGGTAGCAGAAATCACAAAATTAGCCGTCGTCATTGTTTTAAATTAAGAAAAAGCAAGGGTTATTCTGAATTGTTAGGCCGATTTCCAAATTATCCGATTATTATAGACCTAGCTCACTCTTCACTTTTGTGGGATAAGGCCCAAACTTTTTTTTTTTTTTACTAGGAGGCAGATAAATACTTTATACCCACATATACAGCATCAAAGTTACTTTTTTTGTATGGCTTGGCCGGCAGCGTTGATTGTGTTTGGAAACGGATTTTTGTTCATCGGTGGTGTAGTTTAATTTGTTTACCGTGTGTACGACTTTTGTACTCGTCTTTTATGCTTCCGGTTTCATTCGGGACTTCAATTCTGCTGGGTGAGAAATCGCTCCCTCCTATTTCCTTCTCGAATTACAATTGTGATATCAAATTGTAAAAAAATGGTATGTAAAATAATGTAAGAATTGCAGGAATTGACAAAAGCATGTTGAGTGGCATATTGGCGTTATTTTGGTTTCTCGGTAACCTTGCAAGTTTGAGTTCAATCAATTACTATGTCACTTAAATACAACGAACTAGGAACATGAGAATCAGCTGTTCGATAATGCCCAGTGTAATGATAAATGGATTCGAATGTCCTAGTTACAGGACGTAAGGCACAGGGGCAAGGTTAGTTCCAATCATGTAAACTGATGGCATCATCTTTTAAAATTTGGGACAGGCCATTAAGTTACAACTGTTAACTGTTATTGTGGAGTTCAAATGCCATTTAAGGGTTTGAGAGTGTTGAGATGTATATTTCTAAATAAAAAGAAAAAATATTTTCTTTTTGACAACATAGCATCGCTAGAGTCTGTGTAGAATAATTGTCTTACCAATTTGTATCCGATGCTACAATTTGTTCCCAAAAAGTTCATGTCATCATGTACACAGGCTGCCACTTGGCAGCCCAATGTAGAGACAACAAGAGTAAGTTTCACCTGAAAATTTCATGATGTGAATGATTTAAATCTGGAAAAAAATGGATGTCACATGATGCGAAGAGACTCAAGAATGCCTACAAATAACGTTATTGCAAAATAAGAATATTTACGGGTCGTGTCAACCTTGAGCTTCCGAGTATCTATATTGGTTTGTAACTTCGCAAATATTGATTATTGTCTGTAAAAGTATACATTCTAGAAAGTAAATTGGACAATGAACCCGATTGTGGCATCAGATTAATGTAAACTTCAATATTTGAGAAATATACTAAAAAAACATGATTGTGCCCCAAAATTTTCAGACAGTAATTTCAAAAAACAATTGAATTTCATGATTTCTTATGTATGTTTTAGAAACAAGACAAATTTGTCTAGGGACCGTTTTCATTTTTGAAAAATAGAGCTTACTTTTCGAAATATAAGGACAATGTCAAAAAAGTGTGATTTTTACCTTTCTTTTCCAAAATTTGAGAATATTGGAGAATATCATTAGTTAGAATCGAATAATGAAAAATTGAGGAAAACCTCCCTAGAGAAGACCGCATTGCTATCGTAGGAAAGTAAACCTTACCTTTTACTTCGGTTATTTTGGAGTTATCTTGCTGAATTACCAATTTGCGAAAAAATTGAAACATCAATTGGAAAAATCCGTGTTTTAGTAAAAAAGGACTTTTCACGCATTTAAGCTGTCTCTTTCTCAAATAAATTTATCTTTGAACTTCCAAACTTGAGTATGTTGTGCAAGTGATGAAATACATCTTTTATGCACTATTGAATTCAACCATCTTTTCTCTCTAACGCCAGAAATCAGAAGAAATTGAAATTGCGTCTGATCTAAATTAGCGCTTTGTGTACATTTTCAAATATTATTTTTCGTTTTTCCAAGATGCGTTCGCGCAAGTACATTAAAAACACTCGCACGCTTCAACGCAGTAAAAATCACCGCGCGAACGCGATGCTGCGCCTTGCGCCTGACACGTGTAATGTGCCTTAAATTCCCGCCGTTAAGAACATGTGGTTTTTGGACTTTAAATGGTCAAATAGGCGCTTTAAGCGAACAAAAAAGTACCAACTCAGGATTGTCTGGCATTGGATAACTTTGTTGGTAACCGATAGAAACAGTTGATGTTAAAAGGGTTGCAAAAATCAGAAATCCGAGTAAAAACAAAAGCACTAGGGGGATACACTACCCTTAAGACACTGGCAGGTGTAAAGTTAGAGCAGAAGCGGTCTGGATTTGGCTTAATGGGCACACTTCACTACATACAACTCGTCATGACTAGATAGTATATTATAACAGCAGCATAAAAAAGTTAAGACTATATAGTCATGATCATCAGGACTAAGGCAAGGTCGGACATAAAATCTTAAAATAAAAGGACAAGATAAGCTACAGTAATTATCACGTTGAGTCTGTATACAGTATTAAAATTGGTCAACTTTAAAGGGTCCAAAATGTGTGGGCCGAAGACCGGAAGCTATGATCTATTGCGGCCTGCGTGTAGGGCATCTGCAACTGCCTTTTGCCATGTGGAAATGAACTTATGCAATAGTTTTGGTTTTAGCCCAAGGAGATGGCAGACTTTGTAACACATCGCAAGTACAAAGGTTGAGTGAGTAAATATGTAGGGAAACTGACGGGACCCATGAACATAATTCTTATAGGTGCAGCAAATGGTGCCTTAAGGAGAGGGGGCCAAGACACATTTGTACAGGGGTCCAATTTTTAAATGATTCAATCATGTTGAAAATTATACCATGTTATTTGTCTAACCACAAGGATTAAGAAAAGGTATAGTTTGTAACTATATCTACAGCCATAAGTTTCAGAGTTATAAGCTAAAACAGCACAAAATCACTAAAAAGGGGCTTTAGTTGTACAGGGGGTCAAATAAAGTTGCTCCGATTGGGATAAAAATGGTGCAAATTATTGGTGGAGCTAATAGGATCAAAATAAGGAATAGTTTTGAGTGTCTCAAATACTTGCTTAAGAAGTAGGGGGAAACAAGGTCAAGCCCCAATTTGAATGCAAGGACGTTGACCTTTATGTGCCCCTGACATCGGTAACTAAGTATTTCTAGAACTTAATTGCCTATTCTTTTTGCAATTTTGGCAACTTGAGAAATCTGCCCCCAAAAATTTGGCACTTCCAAATGGTGTATGACCACCAAAATTGGCACAAATGTAGATTTATAATGCTCTAACAACATAATGGAGTGATTTTTGATATCTTTCTTACGTTTTTTGTGTCGCCTGCCTTGTGTCGCCTGCCTTGAGGCAGGAAGACCCTAGGGACCTTTGTCCCCCTGTAGTCCTGTTGATGTCTGTTGTTGTCTGGGTTGTTTTGTTGTGAAAAGTTTTAACATTTGCTTGTAATATCCACATACTTTGATGGGGATTTTAGACAAACTTCCAGTCGTAGATGCAACATGGGATCCCGCATTTGCTGATGAGGTCAAGGTCACTACCAAGTCAAAGGGCATGTGAGGTTAAGTTGTAGAAGATATGCTGAATGTAAAATTGACCTAAGTGAAAAGTTTGAGTTCATTGGAGCAAACTTGACCATAGTGCACTTGGAACCCTCATATGTTAATGAGTCAAAGGTCACAATCCTAAGGTCAAAGGTCAGGTTAGGTCAAGTTGTAAGATCGGTTTAAAATGTAAATTCCAAATTGAAAAGTTGAAGTTCCAATTTTAACCAAACTTAATCATAGTTGCCCCATGGGGTCCCTAATTTGTTGAATGAGGTCAAAGGTCCTGCCAATGTCAAAAGGTCAAATGACCTAAATCATTACAAACCGCGATGGTCAGGCGACACTGCGGTCCGCTGGACCGATGTATTTTTGAATTTATAAGCCTTCAAAGTCAAATCCATCAAGAAAAAAATTGAATTTTTCAAGAATCGGTTGCCATTGCAACACAAGGATTAAAAATGCCGAATGTCTCCGGATTAGGTTGCACAGCTTGACCCATGTAACTTACTGTGGGATAGCAGACAACTGGTAAAAGGACCCTATTAGTACTAATTTTTTGTGGCCAAAAGTGCAACTTGTTTGCTTTACCCAAAATTCAACAAGTGAACCTTTGACCCCAGGTCATTTGCATATGAGTATCGAAATTTACAAATAATATAATTTTCTGGAAACCACAAGTCAATATGCTTTGAAGCATAGAACAAGCCAGACTTCCAACAGTTCAATACTTCAACTGCTTCAAAATAAACCTCCAAAAATGAGGGTAGATGCCCCTTAATGGTACACTGTATGTTGGAAGAATCGAGGAATCAAATCCAATATACCATTAATGGTACAAGTGTCAAATTATTCCGATATGCGGTATTACTTGTATAGAATAGTGACATCAATGGGAAAGGGGATCTGGGGTAGTTGGAAAGGGACAAGAGTTAGGACCTTGGACTCTGGGGAGGTTATTATAGAGTGGACACTTTGCCAAAGGGACCCTGTGGTAGTTAGACAGGAGCCTAGGTAGGTGATAAAGTTTACTACTGCAGGTCCCGTCTGGTGAGGTTGCCCTACATATCTAAATCCCTAACCTTGGTTAACCATTGAATGTGGGTCCTCAGCTTGGCTCAGTACAAACCCCAGACACACAAGGACAGACCTAGGATTAAATAGCCACATGTTTTGTTGCATCATTTATCGGTCGCGTAGCGACGTATATTACTTTACTCGGGCCATTTTGGGCCGTTTTTTTGTTCGCGGATCTCCGTAAATGTCCGGCAATTTCGGCCGGTGAAAATGGTACGTGCAAATTACTGTCATGCTGGTGTTTGACCCCCTAGAAATTGTCGGTGTAATTCTTAGCTTAAAGTTTTTTCGGTAAAAAAACGGTGTTTTTAAAAAATTTGTTTGTTTTATTTAAATGGAAAGTTTGGGTTTGTTTACTGGATTTTGAAGTATGTACGAGATCAGCTATCACTGCTTTAAAGATGTATCGGAAACTTGCGCTTTCTAGAGAGCGGACTTTGTTTAAAATCGCGTATATGTGTAGTGAAAATAAATATTGCTGCCAAAAAAGGAAATTAGTGACGGTTGATTTCCCCCGATTCCCCTCGGGCGATTTGTAACGTAGGGTAGTTGGGTAAGTACACGCGTGGTAATAGCGGGTAGTTCGAGGTTACTCTAACTGGACACTCCATATTGCGTCCGGGCTATGACATGTCAAGCTAAATAGCGGGGGTTACATGGAAGAGCTTTTTGACGAAATTAACCAATGATATCATTGTTGCAGTGCCCGAAGCTAGACGTACCTCAGTCTATAATTTTGTGTGGCATTTCCCCCCAATAATTATGTTGGTTTTTTTAGCTGAAATATTTTTGCAGATGATAGATACTGACTATCTCGCAATAGCCTTTCTCTGAAGATCGGCAGTAGTTAAATACGTGTTTACATTGAAAAATACCCAGAATGCGTTGCGGTAACAGTTAGCGAAACGTTATAAAGCTAATTGACGCCTGTCCTAGTCAGCTTACCTCAATAGCTCTGTCCATTGATTCATTAAGATAGGGCCTGTTGGTTTGGGTTCGAATTCCACTTTGGGCTGATTTTTTTGGGGGGGGGGTTATTTCTTTGTTTAATTGTATTTTTAGAATATTTTAATTGTTTGGGTGTAACGGAGATTTTTTTTCGCATATGACCATCACAAAAGTCATACATATAGGCCTAAAGCATAACAAAAGAATTAACACAAATAAAAATGAATAAAATAACAAATGGAATGAAATAAAGAAAAAGATCAGTACAAAATTAAAAATAAAAAATAAAGAAAACAAAAAATAATAATAAACGGATGAGAAAATAAGTAACAAATAATTAAAAAATTAAAAACCAAATCAAATCCGTATACACTAGTCTTAGAATATCATTAAAATAAATCGTCAAAATAAAGAAATAATAACATAATTACAGATATTTATATAGCGCCTTCCCAAAAAGGAATAAAAATATAAAATGAATAAATGGAACCAAATAAATTTTTTAAAAATCAGTACAAAATAAAAATAAAGAAAACGACAAAATAATAAAAAAAGATAATAAAAAATGTTTTAAAAATTAATAAAATCAAAGCCGTATATACACAAAAATATTAGTAATATCAATCGTTAAAATGAAAATAAACTTAAATAATTAACACTAACAAAATAAAGATGACTAAATAAGTAAAATAAAACAAAGTAATAAACACAAATACAAGTACAAAATTAAAAACCAAAAATTTTGAATAAATACAAATATTAATAAAGTAAATTGTTACAATAAAAATTTAAAATTAACAAATTAAAGATGACTAAATAGGTAAAATAAAAACTAAATAATAAATAAGAAATGAACACATTTACATAATTAAAAACAAAATAAACACTATGAATAAAAATATATACATTATAAAATAAAAATCAAAATAAACAAAGAATATAATATAAATAAACAAAAACCAAAGGAAGTGTTCGCGAATGAAATTTCCTTATTGTACTTTACCCAGGGCGTCATTCCCAAGTCATTGTCCAGACACTACAGCTTCAATACTGACATGCCATTCACCCTATACACACCTTGGGCATGTGTGTGTATATATCAGACCAAACTAGGGGCCACAAACAGCTACATCAGCACCACTGTAGAATTCTCTTCCCAGCACAATTTTTTCCAAGTGGTCCATCTGCATCTGAAACACCCCTACCAGCTTTTCTGGGTTCAGTTCAGTCACTGGAGATTTTCCGGAGTCGCCTGAAGGCCACTCATACTCCGCTAGCTAGCCACATGGGGCCTTCTTTTCTTGCCACCAGTCTTTTGTTCCTGCACTCTTTTGTTGATCTTGGTTCCTGTGACCAAGCACTTTTTTCACAACCGAGTACAACAATACTCTACTCTGTAGTGATGTAATGAGTGGAAGATAGATAAGATAGATGCGTCCAACTTACACTGTGTGGAGTGGGGTCCCGACCCCACCCTTTTTACCAAAGCACCCTTTTTACCATCAGCCTCTGGTACCCCACCCTTTTTACCTAAGGACCCTTTTTACCAACGGCCTCTGGTACCCCACCCTTTTTAAAAAAGCGCACCCTTTTATTCCACCGACTGTACCCCACCTATAATTACCCCGGGACCTAACACTTCCAAGCTTCTGCCATTTTGTCTACACAATACAATCATATGCTTATTCTTGAAAGAATCTGTGATGCAAATGCACAAATCAACTCCTTCTTCCGAGGTCAGTGGGCCATGTTCCACGAATGACAATAAAGGTGAATAAATTTAAAATACATTCCTTAGTTTTCATCACACTTTCAGTTTTACTGAGTTTCATCATTAACACTGTGGCTTTATTTTTAACCCACCCTTTTTGTGAAAACACCTTTGTACCAGAATCAGAAGTTGCAAACCCACCCTTTGTCGAGTCGCCATGCCATGTACACCAACACACACCTATCGATGGTGGTCGAATTCGGCTACTCTACCTCTCCAAAACAGCGCATTTCTTGTATTGGGACCGTGCACTAACTTTAGACTACTGCATGCATATTTTGTACCGAAACTAGAAAATATGGAATAAAATGCTTGAAATGTGCACAGAAACTTTCTGTGAAATGATATTCTGAACTGAACCGTACGTTAAATTGTTCTAAACGTAGCGTTTTCCATTCAAAATTCTACCCGCCGCGCGCGCGCCGCCCGGTCACAATTTGACACCATTTTTGACATTTTGTCTTGACCCGGAAGTCGTGTATACAAAATAGGCGTGGCTAAGGTCAATAATGTTGTTAATAATGCTAATACGTGCCCTGATTGGTTAATTATATAATTACATTAATTTATGTCCGTTGATGATGTCCGATAACATTTGTCCAAGGCTTTTTATCTAACAATTGTAGGTACAGTATTTTAATGTTTTGTATCATGAAAGCGACACATTTTTTACGAAATTTTACTCCTTTCTAGGAAGTATTTGATCGGCAAGTGTATCAGCAAATTCAGTTATTTTCCCGAGAACCGATTAATCAAATTATACACGGTCAAGATTTATAAGTACCCGATCGATCCAGTACACCATTGATGACAAGAGAAGATACCAGTAGCTTCCCACAATGCACTGCTTCCATTGCAAGTTTTTGTACAGGTTTCCATGTGGTGGGATCGTTAGGATGAAACGCTATTAAAATGCAAGTGTGTGATCAGTACTGTCAATTTAGCCATGTTTCATCACTAACGACCCACATCAGTACCTATAGGGCGCTTGCACGGCAGGTCAATAGGTATCTTGGCCAGACCTGCCTCCAGAACAACCCAAGCATGCAGAGAATACAAAGGAATCACCTGCAGAAATAACTGAAATGCATCAGGTGAACCAGGTGCATGTATTGTATTCTTCTCATGCTTGGGTTGATCTGGAGGACAAACAAAAAGTCCCATTCACATAATTTAGCTCTGTGCAAGGGCCCTATACAAAAACCTCCATTGGAAGCAATGCATTGTGGGAAGCTATTGAATCGTCTTTTATTGAGACAGTCTAATCACTTCATGTTATTCTCAGTAAAAGGGTTAATGAAAAATATTACTACTATACTGGTTCCGAAAACTGAGACCATCTCAGATTGAGACGGGCCCGGAAACCAAGGCAATTTTTGCAAATTTTCCTTACAGCGTCCCGGCGAAAGTTAAGTAAAAGAAAGTGTTACAGCCTTCAGAATTAGCAATGATTTATTTCACTTTGAGTAATAAAATTTAGCACATAAAATATTATAAATTAGTCTAAATAATGTACTACAAAATATACCTGGTTGTGTGTGCATAAATGGTGTGTGTAAACAATAATAGAATGAACCAGAAGGTCTCAGAAGAGCTCAGAAAAAAAGCGGGGAAATTTCTGGAATGTTACCTGGACCTTATGATTTCATTAGAGGAAGGAACATCTGGATGACATTAGATGGCGCCCTACGTATCTACGGGCACAGTGCTGTGTGTGGTGATGGCTATGAACATTCTAATATGGGAACATGAAGCTGAATCCAGAATTATGATGGAATGGACTATATTAGTACATGACTCATATAGAGAGGCACACAGACGCACTTCTAGTATGTTGAGGGATATATAAAGCCCTGGTTGAGAGAAGATGAGTCAGAGTATCACAACATCTTTCTCCAAGTTTAAGAGAGTTTCTTAACATCGTGCTCCAAGTTATGAGCAGCGTTTCCAAGTGGACAGTGACAGAATCACAGTATAGTACTAATCTCCCATCTAGTGGATGTAGTTTGGTCACCACCCCCCCTGTTAGTAGTCTCAGCTCCAGCAGTTTCGTACGATTGTGTAGCGGGTTCGGTTTTTGTATTCCGTGGCCTCTGCGTTATCCAAGGATAACAGATACAGCATTTTGGACTTTAATTTAGTCGACCTCCGAGCTTCGGGAGTCTTAAGGAGCTGGTTTTCTTAAGGAAGGACAAGTCGTCCTTGGACATGTCCCACTATTGGAAATTGGAGTTTGCGATGCGAATATTCGCCAGACTCTTTGCAGTTGGATCTGAATGTATATATCGCTGCAGCCCGGTCGCGGAAAACACCAGGTAGTAAGTTAGTAGTTCATAAATTAGCAACTTCATTATAGATAAATCTTTGATGATTGATAACTAATCGATGTTATAATGGATTGATTTAAACACACAATTAAAATAAAATACTTGTTTTTAAAATTTGTATCCACTGCACGTGTATTGTCTAGTTATTCGGGAGTTTGAATCCGTAGTTTTGAGGTGGTTTTGGCCTTGTCAAGGTGACCGTAACAAAAATGGGGGCGTGTCGGGAAATTAACTGTAAAAAAAAAAGACGAAAGTAAAAAGGGGGAAACAAAGACTGGGGAGTGTGGTGTAAACTTGAGATACGGGGAGATGAGTCCGGGGGAGGGAGGAAAGCAAGCGGGGAAGGAAAAGAGGGGGGAAGAAGAGGAGTTAGGAAAGAGGTAAGGGGGAGAAAGGGGGGAAGTGTTCCCTACCCTCACCACTCGCCCTGTGTTTCAGATGTTTATGCTCAAAAAGCCGGGCTTAATGGATTTGGCCAAGAATTATGGGATGGAAGTTAGGCTTTCCATGAGGAAACAGTTAATTAAAAACAGTGATAACCCATCTTGTGGAAGAAGATTTGCTAGAAGAGGGATGTTTGGAACACTTACTGGAAATCGGATGTGTCAGATAGTGCTTTGAAAATGAAAACAGTGTGGAATGCAAATGCAAATAGAAAGGACAAATGCCTTAGAAGCAAAAGTTAGCAATGGAAGAGAAAGAAAGGCAAGGACACAATTACAATTCGAGAAGGAAAAAACCTTGGAATTAAGAAAAAGCAATAAAACAACAAGAACTATATGCCAAATTACAATATGGGAACAAAAAGAGAAAGATGACAGAGTAAAAAGGAACAAAAAGAAAAGCTGACCAGATTTAAACTGGAACACCAGGAAAAAGAAGATAGGTTACAAATGGAGGAAAGAATGAAGTGGCAGAAAATGAAGCCAAGACAAAATTAGAACAGAAAAGGTCGAAAAAAAAAAAAAAAAACAGGCATCATCAGGCTCCTTCCTCACACTCAGGTTTTGATGCCACCAGAAACCTCAAATTGGTCCACATTTTAGGGGAACAGAAGTTGACAAGTCTTTTTGCACTTCGAGAAAGATTGCCGAAAGTATGAACTGGGCCTTAAAGAGCAATTGGACACATTGCTTCCGACTGTGTTTATTGGGAAAGGTAGAGAGATCTACTCATCCCTATCAATGATCAGTGCAGTGACTATGACGTAGTAACGCAGTCGATTCTTAAGGCCTATGAGTTAGCCCGAGGCGTATAGGCCAAAAAAAATTGCGGAGTGCCGAAAAAACATTGGCAGATCAAACGATGGCGAGTTTGCTAGAGTTCAAGAACAATATTTGGATAGGTGGCTCACCTCCAAGGAAGTGAAACAAGACTCCAATCAACTTAGGCAGGTGGTTTTAATTGGCAATTCAACAGTGCTTCATGCCATAGTAAACTCATTTGGATGAACGCGATATAAACGATTTGAAAAAGGCAGCAACAATAGCAGATTATTATGCCCTCCCCATTCAGTTGAGGTGCCAGCAATAGTATGGGTGGGCCTAATAAGTCAAGTCAGAAGTACAAGAGTTTTAACTCAAGTAGGCCTTACCAAAATAGATCATTCCAAAGTCACGGTACTTCTAAAGAAGGGAACAAAGCTCCGTACAAGTTTCCTCCCCGTCAGGGGAATAAGGTTCCTTCTAGTGCCAAACCAAAGTCAGGGAATGGTTTTAAGTAGCTGTAAACTAAACTTGCACATTGCAATGGATTCGGTCATGTTATGGCAAGCGGTTGGAAGTTGATGGGAAAGCAGGATGGACATGAAGCAGAAGTCTGACCCCACAGGTTGTGTGTGTCCCCTTAGACCAAAAGTTAGTTCCCAGGCTATTAAACAGAAAAAGGTGAGTCTGAGAAAGTTAGGGAAGGCTTTGAACCATTTGTTTTGGAGGGTTCAGTGTCGCTTGATGGTACAAAGTTGCTTCCCAAGCATATAAAGATCATGCGTGCCACATGTTGTGCCCAGTCGTAATTTGGAGGGGTCATTTGCCCTAGTGAAGTTAGTGCAACAGGTGAGAATGCTTTGATCCAAGGTATAGGGGGCTCTTTTTTTTTTGGATATGGCTATTATTAGATGTCCCTATCCCAAGGTGAATTTGAAGTCTGAATTTGGTCTCAAGGTAAGTCATAGTTGGATTAAGCCTGAACTCCAGTCAAAGGTGTTTCCATGTTATTAGGACTGATTGGCAGGCGGGAAAGTACATACCGAACCAATTGTTACCCACAATCCTGACACAGAAATAAGATAGTGATGATAGGAATAGTGCAGTTTATCCGCATGTGTAGTTACTAGGAGTATGGCTACGAAAGCCATGCTTGAAGCAAAAAGTGATAGGAAGGAGGAAAACCTTGTCCCAAATTTAGATTTAGAGGACACGTTATGCAAAATTAGATGATCAGGTCAACTTTCCCCTTTTCAGGGGAGATAGGTTCTCCAAAACAAGAGGTAGGCCCTGAGCAAGTGATAGTGGGGATAATGATGATGATCCCTTGATCATAACATTTAGTTCTGAACAGGAGAATGATCTGGCACTCAAGAATTTTAGTCAAAGGGCAGACCCTGCAGGAGTCTGAGGACGTTCCTGGGTGTTTTTACAAAACCCAATGGGGTGATGATGAGGAAATGGAGGACACCTGATGCTCCGGCAAGTGATGAGTGGAAAGTTGTTCATCAGGTGTTGGCCAAAGGTGTATCACAGGGAGGGCATCAGCATTGCCCATGATAGTCCTATGGCAGGACACTTGTTAGGGGTCAAGAAGACAACATGATAGGATTTTGAACCACTTTGGTGGCCTACACTTCGTAAGGATGTTTCGGAATACTGTAGATTGTCATATTGTTC
>JAMKCH010054773.1:0-25894 GCA_023653785.1 Ophioderma brevispina | reverse complement strand
GGATGTCGCCTGGTCTCGTGCTTTTTAAAACGGGCAGGGTCAATTACAGGGCAGGCAGTCCACATGGAGAATTTGACTAGGTGCATGTGATTTGTTTCAGATATCGCGACTATCCTGAGTGAGGCCCAAGGTATATAAATGTGCCTTGGCTAGCTGAGCTGATAAGTTGGTGCAATATGTTGCCAGCTATTGTATAGATGTCATCCTGGTCTTTACCTGGGGGACAGAGGGGGGGGGGAGGTCTCAACACAATTACCATACAGGAAATGTGAAGAATCGTACTCATTTCAGCCTTCTCGGTATATCACAATCTAGGACCCCTTTTTCATGCCATTTTGGTGTATAGCATGGGCCGTTTTCTCAAGTCAAGATTTTCTCAAATTGGTTTGTTGGTGAAAAATTAGTCAAATGTTCTCAATCCAGAAGTCCAAATTCTTTTAAAATATACGTTGGGAGAATCTAGTCAAATTTCGAAATATGAAGGCCAAAATTTGCTTAAAATGTTTCACAAAATTTGAGGCAAAAAAATGGCAAAGTTGCGGGGTTTTAATTTGCCAAAATGCATCTCTGGTATATCATGCGCCGTCCCCTTTTTTGGTCCAAAAATTGGTATAGCTATGCGGTCCTACTAGGGTCAGACTCTCGGAGGCAGTGTCCCTACCCAACACAACTTGAAAAAAAACCACCCCGGGGAGGGGGGCGTCTTTACAAATAACATCTAGCAACTAGCCGACTCATTCAGCCAGACATTCAATGAACCCCTAAGAAGCCATCGGGAGGGGGTACCTAAATTTTTTTAGGCAGGGGGCTGTGTGGCCACCCTACCCAGCAACTTGCTAGAGGTTCAGAACTGATTTTGAACCGATTTTGTGATCTCTTGAATTTTGAGGCCAATTAGGCGACGAAAAATATAAAATTTCCCAAATACACACCTACTCCAAATCTTGCTCATCCTAATTCCAAGAGATCAAGGAAATTAAAGGGGATGCGCCCGATTTAGTATATGAAATTTTCAACTTGAATAGAATGGCTTACTTCACCCCAAACCCCCCATCTGAAATCTTTGAGCGATATAATTCAATCTGCTATTTCATGCATGAGACCTCAAAACCTGATTTGTTTTTTGTAAGCCCATAGAGCTGCCTGTGTAAAATTAATATTGGACGACAAAATCGCGCCGGGCATACAGGCTGTCCCCCAAAAATGTTAACACTCAAATGACGACATTTTGCATCAAAAGAAAAGTACAGCATGGGTCCTTTGTTATGCCGTATCCATTAAAGCCAGTCAGTAAAAATAACTTCTAGTGCATTCTATTTAATTTCCAATCTGATACGTAAAAAAATATGCTTCATCAATTATGAGAGGGCAAAATACCACTTGATGGTCCGATTTCTGCTTTAGAACACTTACGAATGCATGATGCAACATGATTACACTTGGCTCATAGACAGCTTTTTCCACCTTAAAAAGAAAACAAATAGATTGTGCAGTGTTTTTCTATTTAAGAAAAGACCTCGAGATTTAGCCCCGTGTATACCAAACGTTCATCGTGGTATCTACCACAACTGCTCGTCTAAAAAGAGAAACGTTGGCCTGAGTTCTTGTTATTCTGGTCCGTTGGCCTACCACTGGTGTCTTTATTTCCAATTTGGACCTGCTTTATTAGGGCCATGTAGCTTATTATCAGCAGTTCTCTTTCTTTTTTGTCTACTTTCGTTGTTTTTTGTGTCTATTTTTGCCTCTAGACTCATAGATTTCTTGGGAATCCAATAAAGAAGTTTTCTGCTTGTTTGGTTTAATTGGGGTGGTGTAAATCTTGGTAATTTGAGGCGATTGATAGGGCTACTAACTCTGTATGAAAAGTGAAATGATAATATTTGAAAAAATACTAGTATTGCTGATCATAAAAACTTCCACACTTTATGACAATAATCAGTTCAAAATGGATCTGTCAATATCTTCAATTAGCGTTCAATTACAATCAATAAACAATCAATATCAATTTTGAGTATGTTAGAAAATCATGTTTCCACCACAATCTTACAAATGAAAACACTGCAAATCCGGACCAATCCGAAATTGTACTCTCCTTTTTGACGAAGAATATCTGTTGTTCTACATATAGACATTGAAAGAAATAAAAGGACAAATAAAAGCCTATTTTAGTTAGCTTTAAGAGAATACCAAACAGAGACCATGCGTTACTTAGTTATTTACAACATGGCCTGTGTCCGAAGTGTTAACATTTTTTTGGGACAGCTGTACTTTCGCTCATAACTTCCAAACTAAACATCCTTAGCCCTAAGATTTCACAGGGTAAATGAGGGAAAATAGAATAGCTTTTCTTCTGTACCAAAAGTTTGACCACTTCAGATCAGAAAAAAATTTGGGGTCCCTGGGGACGAGGCTATTAAGATCGGGCCATGACCTTTAAAGTCTAAGATCTCATTTCTAGGTCAAGGTCTAGCTATATGTCAAAAGTTGGCAGTCCCTTTGTTATTATAAGCCCTCAGGCATTTCCATCCACAACAGCAATACTTGGATATAGGCCTATCATAATCTGGTATGATCTAGGTCTAGGCTACATGTTTGCTAAATGTTACCATGACAACCACAAGTAAAGTAAAGCTCGAAATCAGCACAATGATTTGGGCCAAGCATGATTAGTAAGCTAAATGTTCATCAACAAAATCCAGTGGATTTTTATTTTCCATCCCATCATTTCCACATGAAGCTTTTTTGATCATCAGTGACATGTTACTCTACATTTGGGACGATCATCTGTCAACAACTGTGCTGTTGCGGTTCTCGAACCACAGTGTCGCCTGGTTGCGCGCTCACTTGCTTTATGATGATTTGGCAATGATATTAGAAAGAGAACAAATACCACTGGATGGAAGTGTTACAATGGAAACTTGGGGTCACAAAGGCACATGAGGTCACCAAGGTCCCATGAAGTCACCATGGTCACATGAGGTCACCCACCCCAACCCTTCCCCCCCGATGCCCCCTGCCCGGGGGGCTTGCCGCGCACGCCCGTCTGACACCCCCCCCCCTCCCTCCCCTTCGCATCCCACCCCACCCTACCCCCCCTGCACACAGATTTGTGAATGGCCAAATGTTGACATGAGGTCACAAGGTCACATGAGGTCATTAAGGTCACATGAGTTCACCAAGGTCACATGAGTCTCAAGGGGTCACAAGTCACTAAGGCCATCACAAGGGTTCACACACAAGGTCACCAAGGTTCACACAAGGTCAACCAAGGTCAACATGATGTCATCAAGGGTCATATGCGGTCACCAAGGTCACATGAGGTCACCAGGTCACATGAGGTCACCAAGGTCCATGGGTGTCACATGAGGTCACCAATGTCACATGGGAGCACAAAGGTCACATGAAGTCATCAAGGTCACAAGTCACTAAGGTCACGTCAACAAGGTCACACAAGGTCACCAAGGTCACCACAAGGTCACAAGGTCAAAGGAGGGGTAATCAAGGGTGATATGAGTCGACCAAGGTCACATGAGGTCACCAAGGTAACATGCGGGTCACAAAGGTCCACATTGGGGTCACAAGGAGGTCACAAGGTCACAATGGGCAGCACAAAGGTCACTGAAGTCACAAAGGTCGCAAAGCAAGCACCAAGGTCAACACAAAGCACAAAGGGTCACACAAGGTCACCAAGTTCACACAAGGTCACCAAGGTCAAATGAGGTCATCAAGTCATATGAGGTCACCAAGGGTCACACGCGGCACCAAGGTCAAATGAGGGTCACCAGGTCACATGGGTCACATGGAGGGCACCAAGGGTCACATGGAGCACAAAGGCACATTGAAGTCACAAAGGTCGCAAAGAAAGCACACAAGGTCACACAAAGTCACAAAGGTCACAACAAGGTCACCCAGGTCACAGACGTCACCCCGCCCTCGCGACGCACCCCACCCTTCCCCAATGCAATACTCAAACACACCACCCGACCCCACCCAGAAGTTGACAAACCCGAACCCTTCCAGACGCACCCCCTCCCCAACGCACCCCACCTTGCCATAACCACCCCCTGCCACTAACACACACCCTGCCCCTCTCAACACCCAACCCTGCCCATCTCCAAAAACACACCCTGCCCCTCCCCAACACCCTCCCTTTCCCCCTAAATATGATTCACACACAAGCATGTATGGTATAGTAGTTTTGCATCTGTAGCCAAGGAATTTCGCATATCGATGTACCCTTTTAGCGATCGCAATTACGCATATTTAATCGCTCATTTGGAACCTAAGCCGCATGTATAGGAAGTTGCAAATGCAAAGAAGATGCGCACCATTGGGTTTTCATGCAGTGAAGGAATGTGCATATCCGATGTAACGTTTCAAAAATATAGCGATTACGCTGATTTTTGCATATTAATCAAGTCATTTGCATATGTAATTGTCCGAAATTGCCCAAATCCTAATAGGTCAAGAACTCTTTAACCGCTTCCTTCCACCAGTTACATCATCATTAGACACTACGGAACTTCCAGATATTAAACTTGCACACAATCCTGCGGGGGAAAAGATTATCATTTTGACCCAGCCACTATAAAGCTAATTAATATTCATGATATGCAAATAATGCAGCACAAAGCTACACATAATATTCTGGACCTCCTTCTATCACCCATTTACCAAGTGCAAAGTAAATCGGGGGATAGCATTTAGCCAGCAGAATTTCAAAAAGGTTTAACCGAAATGTCTGCAAAAATATGCAAATAAGCTAATTAATATCTGAATAGGCAAATAATGCAGCAAAAGCCTTACACATTAATATTGCGGCACCTCACTCTATAATCCTTCAAGTGAAAGTAAAATCGGGATAAGCGTTAGCCTAAGAGCATTTTAAAAAGGTTAACCGAGTCATCCGGACGGAATTCGGACCATACGAAATACGGACGGACACACAAAATTTGGGACTAGTAAGTGCCTCCATGGAACCATTCGTTCAGGCGACACAAAAAACTGAGTTGTGTGTTTTCCAGACGCACAAATGAGAATGCACAGATACCTAAAATGGAACGCTGTGGCTATATGTGCATCAATCCGGTAATAATGCACTGCATAAATACTGATTACATAGAAAACAACCAACAGACAAATTTGGCCATGGTTACAAAAGTTTACAAGTATTTTGTTTGGGATTGTCATTAGGTTTTTTAACACACATAAAATATCAGCTAAAATCAGGTATGATGTATCGTTTTGTGTTTTGTGTGGGCACTGTAAATCTTAAAAAAAACATGGCAAAATATGAGGTGTTTAAACATATCAACAGAACAAATGGTTGTGTGTTAGAAAATAAATAATTATTAGTGGTGTGAAATTTACACACACATTTACAGAAGTATTGTTCTATACAAAAAACTATAGGTGCAGTGACTACCGGGGGGGGGGGGGGGGGACAGCGCCCCCTCGGGGGGAATCTTTCCCCCCCTGAAAAATAGGTACATCAGGCCATATACTATACTAACAAAATTTTAATATTGTTTGGCCCCCCCCCCCCCCCCCCCGAAAAAGACAGTGCACCCCCTGAAAAAAGGCTGGTTACGCCAATGAAGTGTGTTTTCACTATAAGGTGAAACAGGACCTTTGATAAAGGAAATTGAGATAACATAGAGAGGACCAAGGTCATAGCGCAACCTTAGGGTAAATGTGCTGTAGTACGATATTAGTATATTGTGGCACAAATTGGGGCCTCTCCTCCAACAAAATGTGTAGACTTTAAGTGAAAAACAATGGGGTCATTGTTCACTTACATTGAAAAGGGTATAGGGCCTAGCGTTCATGTTAAAACAACTCGTATTTTTAAATAACTTAAGATTTACAGGTGCTGTATATGTGTGTTGTGGTGTATTGTCGCCTTGTGTGTGTGTTGATGTTGAGTATATTTAAGTGTAGGTACAAAGACTATAGCAGTAATGATTAGATTTAAAAAACTTCAAAACAAGATCGCATGACCAATTACTGTAAAAAGAAAAGGTGTAGCAGAGGGGATAGGTGACCTATCCCCTATCTCTACCCGACGGGAGAAAAGAGAGCGAAGGGGGGAAGAGGGAGCGGCCAGCGAGAGCGAAGAGGGAGGATAAAGGAAGGAGAAAGGGAGAGAGCACCAGGGCGAGAGGTGGGTATTTTTGTGTCTACATCCCGCAAAGTATTCATTCTCCCTTCTTACCCGTCGTAAGACAGAACACTAGCCCTAACCTCGAGCTTTTCACTTCCCCCCTCTCTCTCTCTCTCTCCAACTCAACTCTCGTGTTCTGCAAACTTTCCACAAATCCCTGTAGTACCCGCATACTGCTTGCTCAGTAAAAATCATTTGCAAGTACGCTTAAATCAAAACAGGAAAAGCCCATTTCTGGCCAAATAAGGGGAATTATCATAGGCATGTAAAGCAATGATCCGCAGCCTCGGAACACACATTTTCCCTTTTATTAATTTCTATATAGTAATGTCTGCTTGTCTGTACACACACAAAATCTGTGGCGAGTTTGTTGTCAATTGTATGATGTCTTTGTCTTGCTCATAAAGTATGGATCCAGGATATGTGCAAGGCGGCTGTGTATGCAGGTTCATTTTCAACAGGATAGTGTATGAGTCAATCCCACAATTGCACCAGTTGGGAAAAACCTACCTCAATAGTGTATGTGATCCCACAAAAAGTCTTAATAGTCTTAAAACACAAAAAAAACACCTGACTTTTATTTTAGCCCACAAAGAACTAGTACTTACAAGGCGGTTCTCGAACCAAAAGGTCCAACCGCCCAGTGCAGTAGCTAAAGAACAGAAGCAAACAATTTTAAGATCTCGGGAAGATTGTATGGTTCTTGAACGACTGTGTTCTTCAATTGACATGACCTTCAAACTTTTGACACGTACTGTTGACCACACCCAACCAAGTTTCATCATCCTACCACATAATATGATTGGACCTTGAATGACAACCACATGACCTTCAAAAATTTTTGGCATTGAATGTTGACCACATTCACAAGGTTTCATGACCATACAAACCCTGGCAAAGATTTGACCTGATGACATTGACAGGCTACCAAAATTGTTGGCACTGATTGTTGACCACACCCACTAGTTTCGTCATTCCTACCACTTGATAGTGATTTGACCTTAAATGACCCCACATGACCTTGACAGACCATCAAAATTTTTGCCATGAATGTTGACCACACCCACCAATTTATCATCCTAAACATGTTAAGTGAGTGACTTGGATGACTTCAGATGACCTTGAAATGACCTTCAAATTTTTGGACACTGAATGTTGACCACACCCACCAATTGAATCATCTACCACATGTTTCGTGTGATTTGTCCTGGTGATATCGGATGACCTTTGAAAGACCTGAAAAATTTTTGGCACTGAATGTTGACACCACCACCGACCCACTAATTTTCATCATCCTACCACATAATTAGTGATGTGACCTTGAATGACCCTGGAGACCTTGAAATGACCTGCAAAATTTGGGGACAAACTGAATGTTGACCACACCCACCAAATTCATTTCCTCCTACCACATGTTAAGTGATTATGACCTTGGATGACTCGGATGACCTTAAAATGATCCTTCAAATTTTGGCACTGAATGTGACCACACCCACCATTTCTCATCCTCCTACCAATGGTTTAAGTGATTGACCTTGGATGACCTCGACTGACCTTGAAATGACCTTCAAAAATTTTTGGCACTGAATGTTGACCAACACCCACCAATTTTTCATCCTCCTACCAATGTTAAGTGATTTGACCTGGATGGACCTCGGATGACCTTGAAATGACATTCAAACTTTTTGGCACTGAATGTTGACCACACCACCAATTTTCATATCATACCACAACAGATAAGGTTGTGAGGCATTTAACTCCATTTGTGCGGATTTTGACCCATTTGACTTTTGACCCAATGCCAATGAACCCTCTCCGAACTCATCCGGCAGCCTACTTGAGTGACATTATGGTGCGCAGACGGACACCCATACTTGCTCCTCCAATCAAAAGATATCGTGTTGACAACGTTATTATAGCGATTTAGCCCTTTTTGCCCATATTTGACCCTATTTTTGACCACATTTGACCTTTGACCCAATGTCACATGACCCACTTGATACCACCACCGCCAATTGAGAGTACATCTATGTTTGCAAAAGATGGGACTTCCACACTTGTTAGTTCCAAAGATAGCGCGCGGGACGCCACACACCAGGACGGGGGCTACCATTTATATAGTTCCCCCTTCGCCAACAAAAGTTGGCAGGGGACCAAAAAGAGAAATGACATTTCCAGAGAAAGCACCCCATTTTTTTTCAAACCAGGGTTTTGCATATTTGGACTTGCTTACCAATCTGTATTAGATCAACCTGAAGTGAATAAGCCGAAACGCTTCTGTTTTATGAATACGATGATGATTTAGTATTCTGTAGTGCCACACAGGCAATCAAAGCATGTTTCTATAGGTCTGTGACGATAGCAGGCAAGTTAAAAAAATGTTTGCAGTTTTCTTTCATGCTTGTTTGGACCAATAAAAATTGAAACGGTCTTGGAAGCATGGTCTACAGACCGGAACAAGTGCATTTGAGATAAATAGTATCCTCAAAACTCTCCCTCCTGTCACTTTAAGGAATTTTTAGATGATCATGAAATAGCTAGGTGGTTCTTACATTAGGAATGTCTTTTCCCCCATAGTCATACCAGGTGTTTAGGACAGTACAATATAGATACATTGCAATTGCTATGGGTTGGTTCAAAACACCCTCTGGTCAATGGTAGAGCATTATGCAGCTGTTAGATTTCAGATAGAAAGTTAAAAAGCTCTACAAAGACAGCATACGCAAGTGACCCATAATAAAACTAGTCAAAAGTGGTTTTATATCACTGTGCTTTACATGATTCCAAGAAATGTGAAAAAATACAATTAGAGTGAAAAGGTATAGCTAAGGTATTGTATAGGACTACACCAACGATAATTGTAATCCGTGGAATCGATCAACTGCATAGGCTCACTCTAAGAAAAAAGGTGTGAAAGAGGTTCTAAGCTTGTCCTCTATATGGAACCCTGTAAGGTTCGTCAACCAAAACCCAACTAGTTCTTAACTGCTGTTAGAGCACCTTTTATGGTTCGGAATGAACTTTTTTTTGATTCTCAGGTTTTAATAACCATTTGTGAGGGTTTTTCCATTTTGATGGGTTCCATATAGAGAACAAAAAGCGTTCTAAGCATATTTTTTTCTTAGAGGTAAAGACCAATAACTTATTCTATTCTTTAACACTTCATTTTTAAAATTAAGTTATTATTAACAATTCCTAAATGGAAATTAACCATCCCAGTGGCATAACCAGGGGATACGTCATACGCTGGTGGTTCCCTGCAACTTTGGTCTCTCACCACTTAACAACTGACCAAAGACGCAGGTTAAACAAAAAGAAAGTCGGTAATCATGGCCAATGCACATTGAAGGCTTGACGTAGTTGTTTTGAACTGGGTTCTAATTTCAGCGCTAAGCCACTGCAAACGTACCATTGATTGGGTAGATCACGCCTACGCTATCACCTTGCGTTGGCGTGTTGCATTTTTATTGCTGAACGATCGGTACACGGCATGCGTGAAAACAATCACTTCCACAGTGTCTATCTATATATGACGTGATACCATGTATCTCAGCATATCAAACGACGATTCGAGGGGTGCAATATGCTAGTCATGATCTTCTTGACTTAATTATGATCGGCTTGCACTGCGTGCTTGGGGTTAGTCCGAGCCTAAAGCTTAGCCAAGGCGCCGGGAACAGGGGAAGCTGCCCACCCCTTTGGATTGGAGGGATCTTCCACCCCCCCCTAGTATATTTTATCACAGGAATCATGACCGGATATCCTCGAGTTAACCTCAATGTGGGTTATTGAAATGTCATGTTCCAAGTTATAGTGAACACACATGTCTATAACGAATGTATGAGTTTCCTACCTCAACATGGTTGCAATTAAAGGCCGACTTCAGCTTTCCCGATGAGGGTTTTGCACCAATTTTCAAACAAATCGAGTTTTTGCATGTACATCACGCTTGTCCGTATACTAATCGTTGTGTGAAATAACTAAGTAAAATCAAACTCATTCCTATGGAAAATCACAACTTGTTATACAATCCGGATCCGGAAATGGTGGTATACCAGGTAGCCTACGGCGCGGATCATCCTGTGCATAGATGTTTACTGCATGAAAACGTAAAATCCGAATCATCTCAAAATTTGGAATTAAGAATTTTGTTATTTTATTGATTTTTTAGTTTTTTTGTTTTTTTTAATTACTACACATATTTCGAAAATCTCTGAATCAGCCTAAGACATGAAAGGTAATGGACCTCTATCAGTGTAAAACTGTTAGCACTGTGTTTAACAAGGAGTTTAACATCCTCTAAGCACCTGCAGTGAGTTGGATCAAAATGTATCTCCGGAATGTTGATTCTGTCTGTGCGTTTGATGTTATGCGCAAATAGTTGTATCACGTTGCCCCATAGCCAAGTGTGGAATTATGTCCCTCCAAAATGAGAATTTATCAGTAATGTGGTTTCCAGTTCCCACCTTTTTTCCGGCAAGGTAGGTTCATACCTGGAATTGTGTTCATTGCATCATGGTTTGTGAATGGGTTCAAGGTATACATGTTGGGATCATCAGTGGTTTACGGCGGTGCGTAAAGTATGAGCGTGCATAATTAATTATCCAGCCTAGTGACGTAACAATGTGGGAAAATGTGGTGCTCGACCACAGCCCCTAGAGATTGGTGTAAAAACACCAATAGAAATGTTCAATTTTCTCAAAAGGATCTGTGAAACCAGTGAGGGAGCGCATCTCGTAGAGAACAAAATTTCTGACCCTCTGATGCAAAAATATCATAGAACCCATTTGTTTTCGGAGATATTTGAGAGTAAGTTTCATTTTGAACACATTTTTCCCCCCCCTTTTTTTATTTGGGGAGGAGGATAAAGTTAGTCTCTCACACAGCTACCAAATTTAAGATAATATCTTTCACAGTCGTGACACAGACTCATCATTGGGTAAAAAACTTTCTGCACTGCAAATTCAGAGGTCAATCTTGCGTACACCTAATGGTCGTCTTGGGCCAGTGGTGGGTTCTTTTTTCTGACAGAATTGAAGGGTAGTTAACCAGTTAAGGAGACAGTATAAGTCCGCATGTGCAGGCAACATTTTTTTACCACCACATGCACAGACCACACACAACTCTTCTACAAAGATAAATCTCAATGTCTGAACTCGCAAGCACAGACAACTAGGTAATTCTGTTGTTCTAGGCTTTTATGCTAACTACTTGTAAATTCAAAGATATAGCTGTGGCCCACGCCCATAAAAACCCGTAAGTTTTAGTGAAACATACATAAACGAGCATAAAAGTTTAGTAAACATACACAGAGACACACAAACAACAATTTGCTAAGTGGTTGCCAGCTTGCTGCAGACCCCCCCCCCAACTCTCCTTTTGTCCCCCAAAATTGAGGACTCTGTCGCACAAAATATTTGAATCTCCAATAATAATGACTGTTACTGAAATACAATTGGACCGGGTAAATATGACCCCATTTCAATGTGATGCTTTCCATTGCTATGTCACAGGTCCCTGTTACACTCACAGGTCCCTGGTCTTAATGGCTCACCTTGCCTCAATAAATGGTCAAGGAAGGGGCAATATGCTCAGGCATTTTAAGATGATAGATTGGACATAATACATAAGGTTGTATAATCAAGCCAAAATCCCGGGGCCAAATCAGTTTGGAGAAATATAAAGGTGCAATGAGAGATTTCAAGGCATCATCTGTAATTTTTGTTATATATAGCCCTAGTGGCAGGGTGATCAGCTCCGCTACTCTGAGACGGTTTTGTAAATCTTAAATTTATACCTTTTGGCACATATGGACAAACTATGAAGTTATTTGCCAAATTTTTGTGCTAATTTTCATTTCACTTAAGTAGGTGCCGGTCGACACCGCCCAAATGACCTTTGTGCCTGTTGGTGGAAGCAGTGCCTGACATGGCCGGACGGCCGCTGCGGCAGGCATAGCTAATATCCCTTGCCTAGGGTTTTCATATAGATTAGACACTCGATTAGATTAGAAATTAAAAAAAAAAAAAAAAAAAAAATGCTTATATTTCAAGAGAAAACATAGGCTGAATTTGTTATTTGTTCCTATAAGAAATTAGAAATTCACACTTTTTGTACAAAAAGAAAATCACAAGGTTAACTTTGCAGATGGGGATTTGGAGTAAAGTTTTCAATCAGTGCAAAAATTTGTTTAAAAAAATCACATTTTAGGGGCACCTGTTTATGAAAAAAAATTAATTTTGCCGGTACAAATATAAAAATTTCTGTCTGTTTACAGACAGGAAAATTACCAAAATTGCAAATTTTTATGATACCAACAAATTTTGTAAGATTGGGGTGTACACCAAACTACACATGGAGTACTAAGGCTAATGATTCAGATGATATGAAAATCTCAAACTTTTTTGTGGAAGTTGGGGGGGGGGAAGAGCTGCTTTAGCCACCACAAATGGGTTTGTTAATTTTTAATTCCCAGTTTCCTTAAAAAAAAAGGTGGCGTTATGATGTGGTGTGTGGGTGGGGTGGGGGTAATTATACTCAAAAAGAATTGCTACTTATTCAAAAACATAAAAATTAGGCCTGTAACCAGATTTTTGGGGGGCAATTTTTTTTCAAAAGGGGACTTTCCCTCAAATTTACCCCTCCAAAATTGTAACCTTTTTTCGACAAAAAGCTACCCACCCCCCCACATTAAAGGGCTAAAAATCAGTTTGTGGTTAGTAGTCTACATAGTTTTATTCTAATTTGCTACCATCGGGAGTTGATATATTAAAATGAGGCTTGGCCACCATCGTCTGGGTTTTGTAATCTTTGGTAAACAAAATAGATACACCATGCGAAATATATTCTAATCAAGACCAATTAACTTAGAAGTCTTGACAAAATGCGGCAGGAGGGGGGGACAGAAAGGTATAAGCTACGTAGGACCATTCATAACCAGTATGGAGCATGACCTTTGATAAGGGGCCTATATCACATAGAGTTAAGTACTGGAGGCCCAGATCATAATGCTAGGCATACTTCAGCAATTACATAGATCTATGTCACAGTTTGGTGCTCTTTCATGACAAAAACATGGACATTGAGGTCTGGTTCCTTTATACTGAAACTGGTAATAGCACCCAGAAAGGCCACAGAGGAGGGTAATGACCATTATAATTATGATTGAAGACGCAGCAACCTGTATCAAAACCGCACCAGGGGGATTTCCCCAATAAAAGACGAGGTCAATATGTCACTGTATGTGGGGAAGATTGAAAACTGTGTTGATAGATTGCTTTTCCTTTGTTGGGGGAGGTGGGGGTGGGGGGGGGTGAGATAAGGGGGTTTCAACCCCATTGTTTGTGTGTGTGTGTGTGTGGAGGGGGGCTTCTCGGGCTACGAAGATAAGAGAAGGGGTCCAGAGGAGATCCCCCCAATTTTCAACAACATGATTTTTGACCCCCCTGAACCCACCAGTGTAATAATTATCTCCTGTATTTTACCTAGGGGTGCCTTTATGATCCCTTTTTTGTCAGATACTACTTGACATTGAGTCCAAACATGCTTAGTCTTAGGCCAGTGTTGAGATATTTTGCAGTCCTTTGGTGGACTTGTTTCCAGGTTTGAGAAGGTATATGATTGGCGATTACCACAATGGCGATTTCGCCTGGGGTTATTTAGTTCATACGGTAGAACAATGCAACTCGCTTGGCAATATTATTATGAAGAAACAACGACACCTTTTTTTTTTTATTTTGTATTTGTCTTTATTTTTGTTTTTTTTTATTCACATCTTCACTGAGCTATATCCATCTCCAATCTATCGCTGACTTTAGACTAACTACTTCAAATGACGCAAGAAACGACCCGGCTAGAGGGCGCTAGTCCATATTCTGCATGGACAGGTCATAGTCACAATATATAAATTACACGTTGCGGTTCTCGAACGATAAAATCCCCCGGCGGGTAGCGGTTTACAAATTTTTAAATAATCAGCGCAAATACCCCCTTAAACCCAAAAATCCCTCTTAAACCCAACCCCCTTAAAACCTGCGGCAAACCCCCCTTCCCCTTAAACTCGTGCAACCCACCTTAAACCACACAAGCCCCCTTAAGCCCCGACAACCCCCCCTTAAACCGGACAAACCCCTTTTAAACCCGGACAACCCACCGTTAAACCCCAACAATCCCTTAAGCCCAGACAACCCCTTAACCGGAAAAAAACCCATGTGCAACGTCCTCGCAATGCATACGCACATGCGCGCATAATGCGGTGCGCGTGCTTGTGTGCACGTCTGCGCAGTATACGCGTATTAGTGCCACTCTCCACAAAAACCCGTAAACCCAAAAACCCCCCTTAACCCTTAAACCCAAAAAAATCCCTTAAAACCCCAACACCCCCTTAAAAATGGACAACACCCCTTTTAAAAAATTGGCAACCCACCTTAAACCACAACAAGCCCCCTTAAGCCAGACAACCCCCCCCCTTAAACCCGGACAACCCCTTTTAAACCCGGACAACCCCACCTTAAAACCCCAAACAATCCCCCTTAAGTCCAGACAACCCCCTTAAACCGACAATCCCCTTTTAAACCCAGACAAACCCACCGTAAACCCCAACAATTCCCCCTTAAACCAACAACCCCCTAAGTTGGGACAACACCCCGTATTTCTTAAACCCGACAACCCACTTAAACCCGGACAACCCCCCTTAAACTTGTGCAACCCACTCCCAACCACAACAAGCCCCCTTAAGCCAAGACACCCCCATTAAACCCCAAACAATCCCCCTTAAACCCAAACAACCCTCTTACAGCTGGGACAACCCTTAAACCCGGACAACCCCCTTAAACCCGGACAACCCCGTTAAACCCAGCACCACCTTAAACCCAACAAATCCCCCTTAAACCCAACAATCCCCCTTAAACCCAACCAACCCCAGTTCTTAAAGCTGGACAACCCCCTTCTTAACCCAGACAACCCCCCGTAAACCTGGGCAACCCCTTATTAAAATTGTGCAACCCACCTTAAACCCCAAACAACCCCTTAAAGCCCGACAACCCCCCTTTAACCCACAACAATCCCCGTAAACCAAACAACCCCCTCTTAAAGCTGGACAACCCCCCTTTAACCCGGACAACCCCCCTTAAACCGGAAAACCCCCTTTAAAGCCAGACAACCCACCTAAACCCCCAATCCCCCTTAAACCCAAACAACACACCCTTAAAGCTGGGAAACCCCCCTTAACCCAGACACCCACTAAACCTAATCAGTGCGAGAGTACATGAAGAGTACATGATACCCCACCCCTCCATCACGTTTCATCAAAATCGGACGTATGGATCTTAGATTAGTTTGTTCGCAGCTGTTTGGGGTAAAAATACCCCAAATTACTCTATAATTAAGCAAAATTAGGTACCTTTTTAGCATATGCCACGCCCATAATCTAATCAGATGAAGGCATGGCAGTCCAATCCCACCCACCAAGTTCCTTCACATAACCCTTATGAGTCTCATGTAATCGCGTGTTTACAAGATTGTTGGGTAAAAATACCCCAAATTAACTCATTAATATGCAAATTAGGTACCTAATTAGCATATGCACCGCCCATAATCTAATCAGTTTAAGGGCATGGCACCCCCGTCCGATCCCACCCGCCACGTTACATCACCATAAACCCTTATGGGTATTCATGTAATCGCGTTCACAAGATTGTTGGGTAAAAAATACCCCAAATTAACCATTAATTATGCAAATTAGGGGTAACCTACTAGAATATTGCCACGCCCATAATCAATCAGATGAAGGATGGCGGCCGATCCACCCCCAAGTTACATCATCATAACCCTTATGGGTCTCATGTATCGAGTGCACAAGATTGTGGTTGGACGCGACGACGCCGACACAGACGCCGCCGACGCCGCCTGATGATAGCATAATCCTCCTTCTGTTTTCAAGCCAGGGGGATACTAAAAGAAAAGAATATAGCTTGATCTCACTGGAGATTATACAAAAATTTTAAATCAATTCTGTGTAGAAAACTAGGCCCTCGACTTCTGGCCTGGTAGAAAACGGCTATGAGACGTACATGTCGGCCAAAATATGTGGCACTGTTCTATTGCCCTTTTCTTAAAATCCGTACTAGAATTATATCAAAATTGCAAATTTCTTTGAAAGTTTCAGTGTGATCTATAGGGAAATCGATTTCAAAAACTTTAACAATTATTGTCACACAGGGTGCAATCAGAGAGCGCGATATGGTATTTTAAGTGTATTTCAATGGAGGTTTTTAGTGGTGTGCGCCTTAAGATCGGAAGCTACAGCCGTAGGCCTATGTGAAGCATTAGATGTACCCATTTGTGTGCTTGTCAATTCTGAGAAAGCCTGTGACTGTGTTTATTGGTGTGACTGTGTAGACCAGCCGGTCACAGTGACAAGTCTGTGATGTATTCCACGGTGTTGTTATTCCCATTTGGAGCAATTTAAAGGCAAACCCTATCACTACCAAAACTCAATAGCACTCAATGAGCGGAGGCTAGAAAATGCACACTAAGTTCAAAAAGATGCAATTGATTTTTGTCCTCAGACCAAACCTCATATGGGGCACAAATAGCTGCAGGGCCAGCGTATCCTCGTGGCTTGAAATCCATGTTCATTGGGAATGGTCGCTGGAGGCCCCGGGTTCGAATCCTGCCACGGATGTTCCAATCTTCTTCGGCTTCTATCCCTTTACCCTTCTAGAAACCAAAAAGAACTTTTGGGTGAGAGTGGCACCTTTAAAAATATGGAATTATAAAAATAAAAAATTTCAATTTGCTCTCAATGATAGGAAAACCTTTAAGGATCCTATATTTAGGAACACACAATAACATACACAAACCAGGAGCCTTACCCCTCTGATCGAGTCATTTTTTTGAAACAAAAACTCCCGAAGACGATGGTGTTGCCACTCCCTTGGATTTCATTGCTGAGTTGAAAATCCGATTCTATAAATTTGGTACAATAGGATAGCTATATACCCTACAAGTGATAAGACCAAACAACCTAGGCAAAATTGCCCTAATTTTTTTAACAAGATCATTATTTTTGCACAACCTTATGCTTGTCCATATACTAATCACGTGTGAAGAGCTAGCTCAAATCCATTTCCTTTCCATATAGGCAATCTCAACTTTGGTAAAAAAAATTCTGATCTGGAATTTTTGTTATTTTATTGATTTTTTAGTTTTTTTAATGTTTATATCAAAACGAAAAATCTGATTCATTTCAACTTCAGAATTGAGGCAAGTTTTAGGTGACTAATCTTTCCTAATTACGTTTTTTAATTAACACGAAAACAAATTATATTTTGAAATCCTCCGAGTCAGCCTTATTTTAAAGAAACCAGCTCTGACCTCTTTTTTTCCTCGTGGTGTTGATATGACCTTCAATTCAAAGCCACTTCCTTCCTCCTTGCTCCAATTGCATTAGCCTAGTTTCTTGTCCCTTTCTTAGAAATCCCTGTCCGATCCTCAGAAAGTTTACCATTTTAAAGCTACATGACTCCCTGTATCCTAGAAACTATGTCCCCTTCTAATTACCCCCTGCCGGCATTATGCCTTTTTTCCCACTTACCAAAGAATTAACATTTGAATATCATCATCACCCTTTGCCAAGTGATCCTCAACCATATTACCTACAGATTTTTATTTATCTGCAAGACATTTACATTTGTAGATTTATATCCACCGATTGGGATAAATTCTCAACACAGTGATTACAAAAACTGTATACAACATGGTAACACACTAGCAACCTTAATTTCCCACTAGAGCAAAGGCTGACTCAGAGATTTCCCAATGAGGCGTACTCAATTTTCAAACAATCAGATTTTTTGCAATGTACATAATGCTTGTCCATATCTAATCATTGTTTTGAAATAACTAAGCTCAACTCGAATTCCTTCATATAGAAAATCACAACTTTTAGAAAATTCCGGATCTGGAATTTTGTTATATCCAGTAATCCTTTGGCACTGTTATACTGTGCATAAATGTTTACCTGCATGAAACGGAACTACCGATTCATCTCTAACTTTGAATTGAACTTGTTAGTGGCTATCTTTAGTTCTAGATGACTATTTTAATTCTCTTCTACTCAAATAAATTATAATTCCAAATCTCTGAGTCCGCCTTTAAGGTAGGATTTAGGCCTACAGTTTAGGATTAGGCTTAGATTTCATAAATAAAGGGTGATGCAGTATCCTCCGTTCATGGGCGAATATGTGTCCGAGGTCGGGAAAATAAATAATGGACGAGGCACAGCCGAGTCCCATTATTTATTTTTTTTTTTTCCGGCCGAGGATACATTATGAGCCATAAATAATACTGCAACCCCTTTATTTATCTATTAACACAAAACAAGCCTTATATGAATGAGAAAATGCATTCGCTGCCCATTTTGCAGAATAATGGGCCGTAAACTGACCAATCAGAATGCAAGCATTTTTCATAAAGGGCACTGCAGAGGTAATAGAAATTTGAATTAGGGTTCATATTAGAATTAGGGCTTTTAGATAGTTAGGATAGGATTATGGATTAGGTTAGGGTTTATGATTTTAGTTAGGGTTAGGATATCTGGTATCGAATTTTGGGTTTAGGTTTTGGATGTATGGTTTAGGAATTAAGGATTAGTGGTAATGATATGACTAAGGATATTTTAGGAATAGGATTAGAATTTAGAATTTTAAGATTATGATTGAGATTTAGCATTTAAAGATTTTTGGATTTAAGATAGATTTAAGATTCGGGTTAATCTTATCACCTCAAGTCAGGATTTAGTTTTTAATTAACAGTTATTACTAGTTATCCCCTGGTTGTCATAAATCCATGTCATCACACCCAGAAAGTCTCCAATCTATTGCCCAAAATCATTTATTCATGCTATTAGAGTGGGTATATTAGTTTACTTATTTTTTTACATAAATTTTTTGTTTTTTATCAAGCTTTTAGCAGCAGCTATCAGCATTGGTATATCTTTGACGTTCCAGCTTTCTTAGTATAAAATTCAATACAGTCCATTAACCTTGGCTTTCTATAACTCTCGACATCTTTGGCAGTATAATCATTGTACATTATAACATACATAGTTTACACCTATTGTTTTAAACTTCACCCAAAACCAAAGTTGTTATTTTGAAAATTGACCTAGACCTCAGGTTATAAATATTTGTGATGATGTTGAAATTTGTAATGCTTAAATGGTCTCAAATAGGTAACTCCCCTGGACGTCCCACTTAATACCCAGTAGTGTGGGCCAAATATAGCCTCAATTACAAGATAGCCTCAATTCCCATGGCACAGGTTCAGTAACTTGCAACACCAAGTATTTAGCAAATACACACCCTGGTTTTTGGGCATTCGAACTAATACCCAGAAGACTTGCAGTCAGTTTATGATAGTTGGTGTACAACCATAACAGAATCGCTTAAAGCGATCAAATTGTGCGTAGTACAGCACAAGAGGTACCAATTTTTCTTTCCAGTGGGTTGAACCAGCGGGGGGATTGTGCCGCCATGCTCAGAACCTGTTCCCCCCAACAGAACAGTTTGTAGAATTAGACTGTATATGGAGAAGGAGCAAATCCCCCCCTCAGAAACTGCCTCGGCACCCCTTCTACCCCCCATTTGCAAATACTGGTTTAAACCACTTTATTGTGCACGTCACTTCCTGGCACAACCACCGCCTGTTGTTAATGCTTGCTGTGCAAGCATACGCATAAAAAAACATGCGTCACCCTTTTTTGTAAACAGTGTTGCATTTCTCCAACGTTCTACCTGTTTGATAGCTGATTTTTCAGCGATAGATATGGATGAAAAAAAAAACTTGCCCCAACAATTCCAAATTTGCCCCAAAATTTGAGAAATTTTATGCCAACCATTTTCAAAAATGTGGTTACACCACTGTTTCTTAGAGTCAATCCTTGTTTCGCAACAATCCAACAGTGTCATGTGCTGCGCAAGCACACGCATATAAAAAGCTGTGGTCCCTCTTATGTTAACAGTGTTGCATTTCCCAACTGTTCCACTGTTTAATGGCTGATTTCAGCAATAATTATGCAAACACGCATTGTCCAAAACTTATAATTTTCCCAAAAATTTGAGAAATTTTATGTTCTTAGAATTACCCCCCTGGGTAAAACAAAACCTAGGTCCAATTGACCAAACTTCAAGTTCCATAGAACCTAAAATTGTTTTAAAATTCGTTCCTAAGATCCTACACTTATGCCAAAAAAGTTCACAAGTCCCAAATTCAGTATATACCTCACAACAACCACTACCATGCCAATGTTGAGTGACCCCAGGGAGCCCTTCAACTGGGGGCTGTATGGATTTTAAGGGATTATCCCAAATTGTCAGAAATCATCTCATAACTCCCTTTCTGATTGGCATCAAGCACTGCTTGTAGTCAAGTGAGGTTTAGGGGCAAAAAGGCCCCATATGCAATAGTTGCCAGGTGTTAGATTGCAGGTTCGAACACTTATAAAGAACAACTGTCAAAGTGGCAGCTAGCTATTGCAGATGGGGGCCTTCTTGCCATAAACCCTCGTTAATGCTTAGCTCTCTTCAATGGGATTCACATTAATATTCAAACTGGGTTTGGCCACAGACCCACTTTGAAACCGATTGAATCTTTGCCAGGTTTCAAGTTGTTTTTGCCACAGTTTTTTTTTTTTTTTTTTTTTTTTGTAAGCAAGTTCAAAGATTGCAGTCTCATGTAAAATTTATTTTAACTCTACCAAAACAAAAATGTTCTATTTAAGGACTCCTGACCCTAAAAAATGATAGGTATACTAAATGTGAGAAGCATTTTTATGGATGAGATTTGCTTCAACACACACAGTATGACCACAAGTGAATACTATGATGACTACAAGTTAAATTTGCGAAATCATGTAAAAAACTCTATACTACAAAAAAATAAGATCTGTCTGAGAATTTGTTGACAGGCTATGCACTTCGTTATGCTTTGACAATGGGGTTGGTGACCATTTGGCATTTGTTTGGGGGGGTGGTGTGAGTGAGAGTCGGGGAGGACAGTCTGACCTTTGGTAGCAGGGTTTCCAGAGTGACCAAAAGGTCAATAGGTCATCTAGGTTCAATTTGCATAGAAATGCCCTATAACCACCAAATTCTGGTCAAAAGGATTATATGAGCCACAGAACAAATCTGAGGTCACACACATCGAGATGCAAATGGTACACATGGGAGTAAATGCACCAGTCTGTAAATTGTACCGGAAAAATCCTGGCAGCACTTCTGCCAATAAAATTACAGTATAACTTTAAAAATTAGTGGTCTGGGTGTATGCTACGTGGTTGGCAAATGCAAGCCAGTTTGGGTATCAGATTCCAGGGTGACAATTTGCATTTGGGAGTTTGGTATCAGATTCTAAGGTGACATCGTCGGAGGGTCTGGGTCTCTGATTGACTAGTAGTGTGGTGAAGGTTTAGCTTCATATCAGAAGTTGGTTGCAGATTTTTTATTTTAAAGGGGCATTTAGTGATCCACAGCCTCGTACCCGACTACCTAAAAAATACTGAGATTTATATCATCTGAACCGTTGGCCTTAGTATCCACGTGTGCCCAATCTAATGGCAAAATTCGCGGTCGCATCTGTTAGAAATTCCCAATTGTATTTTCGTCTGTAAACGGACAGAAATTACAGCACAGTGGTCTATGCGACCGTGGAATTGTGAGCAATGTGTACAACACAAAACTGCAGATCGGGATCAACTCAAATTTGAGAGTAAGCTTTTCTCAAGGATATCTAGGGATTAATGAATACACAGAGATGCTTGTGAAATCATGAAATGCCACCTTTAATACCAAAGGTTTACATAAATTCCCTCATTGATACTGCAATTGTATTTCTAGGCCTATCCACATGCTAATGTCAGCTAGAAATCACTTAATGTTTACATGAATGTTTCCAATGATGCCGAGGGTGCATCAGATTGGAGCTTCGGAATATGGTATTTTTGCAGCTCTTAAAAAATGTCAAGGGAGGGGGAACCCTTCACAAACATGTGTCTGTACAGCCATACACTCAACACAACTACACTTAAACTTGGGCCTATTGTAATACTCCTACTAGCAGCCCGTGACGATTGATCACAGTTCCGCCAGCTAGCGTCTGTGGGAATGCCCCTCCTTTAAATGTGAGTTTCTTATACTGAACTCTAGGGGTTAGTGATTTAAGAGGAAGAATGAAGACATCCTAATGAGTCCAATATGCATGGCATACATAACACCGACATCACAGTTTTATAAACTTACAAAATATGCCCCCCAAATTCCTAGATATTTGGAAGAAGAATTGCTTCATGGTGATTCCCTATTTCTCGGACCGATTTTAAGACTCTGGCTGGATTCTGAAAAGGCGACTAACTTAGACCTGGGTTTTTTAAACCAGGATTAGTCCTACAAGAGGGGACCTTTTTTCTGTAAAATACTGTGAAGTAAAGACGGGTGAGAAAATTCCTCATGGATGGGCTGTTCCAGCCCATCCATGAGGAATTGTCTAACCGTTACAGACTTTCTTTAGCGTATGTTGTAAGAAAAAAAGGTCCCTCTTGTAGGACTAACCATGGTTTAAAACCCAGGTCTAAAGTTATTAGTCCCCTTTTCCCCAGAATACAGTCTGATTTTGAAGACTTCTATAGTGAAGACATCTGCTAGGCTAAAGATATATGCATTTAAAAAACCCCAACTACTTGAAGAAAGACGCATTATCTGAAGACCTCAATATAAAGTCTGCTATTCTGAAGATTTCTGCTATGCTGAAAGACCTCGTATATTCTACAGATCTGCTATTTTTAAAACTCGCTATTTGAAGATCTCTGCTATGCTATGATCTCTAAGGACCTACTATTTTTGAGACCACTATTCTGAAAACCTCTATTCTTAAGTCTGCTATTCTAAAGATCTCTGCTATGCTAAGATCTCTAAGATCCGCTATTTTGAATAGACTCGTTATTTCTGAAACCTCTAGTCTAAGTTTACTATTGTAAGACCCCTGCTAAGATGTGCTATTTCAAAGAGACATGAGAAATTTCCACAAAAGCACCCCATTTTATTTAACCCAGTTTTTTTGCATATTTGTACTGTACCAATTATTGAGATGACAACTGAAGTGCATAACCGAACAATGGCCTCTTGAATAAAGATGATGATTTAGTATTTTCCGTTGTGGACGACAGAAATCAAACCATGTTATTTTCTATAGTTGGATCGATTACATAGCAGCCAAGGTTGAAACAAGTTTGCAGTTTTCTTTGTACTTGTTTGTCCAATAAACCTTCGAAACTTCTCAGTAGGTGGTCCTGCAAGCATTCAGAGCCCAATTTGTTGAGATAAATTTTTTTATTCTACAAATCTCCTGTCATCTTAAAAGACCCACTGCTTTGAATATAACATTCTGAAAGACCTCTATATTCTAGAGATCCAGTATTTTAACTCTGCTATGCAAAGAAAACTCTCTCTATTCTAACATATCTAAAGAACCAACTACAAGGCCTGTCTCAAAAAAATGGTACAATCAAAAACCGATTTTTTTTTTCAATATTATATCTCAACATAAGTCCGTATTGTAAACATTACATTAAAGAGGAAAATACAGGCTTTCTGGAATTTTTTGTTTCAATCTCATTTGCTGTTTCCCATCGAGAGATAACTGCAGTTTACTGCGAAACAAACAAAAATAATCGAGTTTTGTGCCACTTTCTAGTTGAGTGAAACGGTGACAGAATTAGTTACACATAAGTTATTCAATTTGGACATATCATTAAAGTCCTTTAAAAAGGGATAAACGTTCATAAAGAACCCTAACAGATAACGAAAACATTTACGTAATGGTGGAAGTTATATTAGTAAGTTCCTTGGCTTTAAGATAAAGTGAATAACATTTAACATACTATTGTTTTGTTAGAAGAGAACCATGAGCGTACAGCAACCTGGAGGAGAGAGTTTTTATGGTCTTGAAGTATCATGAAACGCAAATTCCTACCAACACCTTGATACTTTGCTTCCAAATTCAAATTTTTATTGACTTCAACAATCAGTAATGCACAAAGATAGTGCAATATTTTTAAACTATTTCCTTGGATTTGGAGTGTATATTTTGGTTGCAATTACATTCCTTCTGGCGTGATTTTAACAGATACCAATATGGTAATAAATTCAAAGCTCCATTTCATTATTAACGTACAATAAATATTTGTATTGTTTATTATTTATGAAAAGAAGATATTTATCATTGAACTGATTATGTTGACTATTAAACCTTGTGTCGACAAAACTAGACTGCCTTTGTTTACTTTAATCTGTGTTTTGTTTCTTTTGTCAAGTTGCAATCTTTTGTGAGCTTCAAGACAGTATAGTATAACTGCGCGAAACAACTCTGCCCATGCATAAATGTGGCACAAAATCAATTTTGGTGCATCACAGTAAATTGATATCTCTGGATTGACAAAAGCAAATAAGATGAAACAAACACCACTGGAAAGCCTGGTCTTTGTTCTTTAATACTGTGCCAAGCAAGAATGACTTATATTGAGATTTCATATTTAACCAATTTTTTTTTTCTGATTGTACCACTTTTTTTGAGACAGGCTGTATTTTCAAGATTCATTGTTTTGAAGACCTCTAGTCTCTTACGTCTGATATTCTGAAGACCTCTGCTATGCTGAAGATCCATATTCTAAAGTCCCACTATTTGAAGACTATTTTAAAGACCTCTATTTTGAAAACTTTTGCTATTCCTACCTTATGCATTTTCATGGATCCACAATTTTATTAAAAGTTTTGATTTTTTAAGGATATTGATTTGAGCTTAGCTATTTCACGTGCAGCAATTAGTATGTGGACAAGCCTTATGTATAGGCCTATATGCAAAAACCATGATTTGTTAGAAATTTGAGGGCTCCATCCTTGGGAAATCTCTGAGTCGGCTTTAAATGAGTTTAGCAAATGTTTTAATACAAACATTAAAAGCATTATTTCACCCTGAGCTAATGTTTCCACCTGTCAAGAATGGGGGAAGGAAAACAACAGCTCAACCATGATTTTTTCACCAATGATGACAAGTTCGTTCTGGGTTTCCACGATTCCGCTCTGATTAAAGGCACACCATGATCTCAGATATTACCTCAAAAGGAGATTCTGATTTTGTAAAATTTCCTCAGATATTACCTCGGAAGGAGATTCTGATTTTGTAAAATTTCCTCAGATATTTCCTCGGAAGGAGATTCTGATTTTGTAAAATATCCTCAGATATTTCCTCGGAAGAAGATTCCGATTTTGTAAAATTTCCCGTGAGGTCAGAGAAATTAAATCAGTTTTCTTATCAAAAGTTTCTATCAGCTCATTGGATTTCCCACGAGACTTGTGCATTTCCCGGGAAAGAGCTTCCCAAATTCTCCACTTTTTCAAGCCATGGCCATAGGATTTACCAAGGTCAAATTGGTATGTTATCAGAGGGACCATATTGAGTCCATCCCACAATGCACCAGTTTTGAGAAATTTCATCGCAATAAGGTCATGTGATCCTGGCATGTGATTCCACCAAACCCTTTTCTTAACACAAAACCTTGACTTTTACATTCATTTTGATCCACAAAGCATTAGGTAATTTTTATCATGATCATGAAATCTCACGGTTCTTAAATGATCTCCAGTTCTCTCCATGTTAAAGGGGGATGACCCGATTTAA
>JAMKCH010054772.1:0-10640 GCA_023653785.1 Ophioderma brevispina | reverse complement strand
GTCAGGTGTTTTTTTGGCCTTTCCTCTACCGCCTCCCTGTGTTCTGGTTTCTTCACAAAAATTACCGCGCGTAGCACGGAAAATTTTGAAATTTATGGATTTTGATATTTCACAGGTTTTGAAGGCAAATACAGACTTCCGGAACACTTTTAAAAATGTTTTTATGCCTGAAATGAATATGGACCCCTAAATGCGTAGTCCCTTTAGAAAATATAACCCTTTTTTTTTTCTTGATTTTGGGTGATGTTTTTAGAACCCTTTTTCCACGTTACGTACGTAACATGCCTGATCCGGAAAAAACTACCCTTTTTCCGTTGGTTCTTGGACACGGATGATACCCCTTGTCTATGAAGAATGATCCCCCCTGCGGGCAAATTTATCACACAGAATAGGTGGAGTCCGTATTCCACGAGGAAAATTTGTTAGTTTATTGATACCATTTCAGCACATTTTCTCGCCTAAATTTGGTCTGATCTACCCCATTTTTTGTGGGGAAAGTGTACCATGATAGGTCTTTACCGAAAAAATGTGTTGATTTAATCTTATTTTGTTTTTTAACTTGGCGGATTTACTGGCTGACTCAGAGATTTAAATATTATATGTTTGTTTTTATAATGGAAATAGTCAACTGAACAAGAGTAGTAACCTAAATGCACAATTCCGAAATTTGAGATAATCGAATTTTCGTTTTGATGCAGTAACAATTTAATGTGTAGTCTAATAAGCCCCATATGATTACCCTGTGTATATAACAAAATTCTGGATCCGGAAATTTAATACCAGTTCAGGCGGGTGGGCGTGCCAGCTTTCATTCAAAGCGCAAAACTGCCGAACTAGTCATATTGGACAAGCCTGAACAGTGGACCGGAATTTTGAAAGTCACTGGACGGTCGTTTATAATCATCAGTGAGTGGCGATGGGAATTCCCGTACGGAGCGGCGACCGATCTAAATTGCCTTGCTTTAGTCCGGTGGTTCATAATTGTGCTGCAAACACATCTGCAAAACTATCATCACTCGTTTTTAAAAAAAATACCGGACATGAGAGGATTGTCACATGCCAGGTCACCGAATCATATTCCACGGTAGTGCATAGGCTACCTGGTACCCCTGGTACCGGGCTGTTACATGGTCCCCGCAGCTATAAATATATCGGTTAACCCTGGGATTGAACATGAAGGTCAAAGCAATCCCGTCGTTGTCAAAAATGGATCCCGTTTGTACCGTCATTCATACAAAAAAAATACTTCACTGGATTGATTCTTCAACTCCAACCAAGACGATTTTGAGTGAAAAATATTGATAATAAAAATTTTATTTGTCGATTTTCTTTTCGACTTTAGAGAATTTGTTCAAGTTTTCGTGATTACGTGCAAACCTATGGGAACGGCAAAAAACGCCGTTATCTTGGCCGGCCCCCCTGAACAAAGTGTGATTTTTTCCTATAATGAAGGAATTCGATTAAGCTTAGCAATTTTCACAATACAGTGATTAGTATATGAACAAGCATTATGTACATGCAAAAAACCCTTATTTTTGTAAATTGAGGGCGCTCTCCTCAGAAAATCTCCTGATCCTGCCCTTACAACACGGCAATTTCCCGGGTTTCGGGCGAAAATTTTACTAAATATTGCAAATTTTATACGGAAAAGTTGTAATCAATTTTGGTTATGTTAAAAGAAAGGTCTTGTGAACAAACTGGCAACTCTCCTTTTCTCTGAATGCAATGTAGCGTCAGTGGCCCGCCGTTAGCCAGCTTTTTTTCGGGGGAAAAAGGGGGCCAAACATATTTTTCGGGGGGGTGAGGGGTGTGAGGCATATATTAAAATTTGTTATTATAGTATATGGCAGCTATTAAATCACTCTTCTTCATGGGGGAAAGATTCCCCATTCCCCACAATGGGGCAGCTTCCTCCCCCTCCCCCCCCCCCCCCCCCCCCGGCTTATACCACTGGGTAGCTTAACTTCAAGATACAGCCCTAACGAATCTTGTAACACAAAGTCTATGGAGTCATAATAGTGGTGGGGCTCCTTAGTGATTTACACCAAAACCCTCATTTGTTTCTGAGGTCAAAGGTTGCACATGTCAAGGTCAAAGGTCATATGAGGCCTATCATTCACAACTGCAATTGCAGGCGACACAAGCAGTCCCGACTCGGACGGCGAATTTTTAAATCTTTAGTATTTCCGAAGCGGGAGAAAATTTTTCTATGTGAGTGAACATATGGTAGATACCGTTTTCATGATTTCATTGACTGCCTTGGATTATACATTGTCCATATAAGGTAGCTTTCACCCACATGTAATCTAATATAGGTGTCACTTTCAGAACTCTTGTAACAATGATGGTTTTAAGCAATATCACATGTACAAGCTCAAACAAATTTCCCTTTTGGCTTCATTTTGTAAAAAAATTGTTATGGCTTTTGCATCCTTATTCCCACATAGGCACACTAATTCGACGGCATCGCATTCCACTTCCTGCACCCCACGATGACCAATACTATACGGTGGAGAACTTCAATGTTGGACATGAACTTAACTTGTATGGACGCTGCTTCAAAATCACTGGATGTGATCAATTCACATATAACTTCCTCCGTAAACTGGGAGTTAGAATCAATGCGCCTGATAGCACTCCCAAGGATCCCTACACAGATTTCAGGAAGGGAGTAAGTAATAGTTGCAGTTATTGTTGTTAGTGTCTTAATTTTGTCTAACATAGTAAATTAGTATACATTTTTAAGAGACTCATTTCTTTTAAGATATGCATTGTACACTCTGACTCAGAAGCAGGCCCGTACGCAGGGGGGGTGCGGGGGGTGCCAGGCCTTCATTTATGAAAATAAGAGGAGCTCTGTTAATAACTCTCCTGGATTTATTTAGGAGCTCAACAAGGAGCTCAATTAGTTACATGTCATAACAAAAGCACAGGTCTTTCAAGTAATAAGGAGCTCAATTTATGGAGCTCCTGAAAGACTGCTCAGGAGAGCTGTAGGAGCTCCAGAGCTATAGCTCTCCTCAGAAATGAAGGTCTGTTTTTTTTAAGTTCACGAACAAATAAAAAATATAAATTTCAGCAAAACATGTCAGACCATCAAATATTAGGGCAACTAATATTTCTAAACAAAGAAATCATGGTTTCAATACATTATATTGATTTTGTGATGGTTTTTATTGTTTTGAGTTCCTCAATTTGTGGTGGGACGGAAGCAATTGTGGTGGGACGGAACACCACATGGAGGGCCTGAATTTCGCAGTTATCAGGAGTTATAAATTTTTTTATGTAATTCAAACTATCTCAGATTTTTGAGAGAAAGAAACTGTATTCACTCTGGCCCTAAATCATTTAAAAAATATCACCTAGATTGAAAAACTTTTATTTTTTTTTTTTTTTTTTTTCCCCAATCCCACAAAAGGGGTAAAAGGTCCACTTTTTGCTGATTTTTTTGATAAAAAGGTCTAAAATTTAGAGAAATTTTGACAAGAAAGTCCACTTTTTGTTGATTAAATGTTCAAAAAGTCCCAAAAAGGATGTTTTTTAGGGGGTTAGGTCCACTTTTAGCAAAAAAGGTCCACTTTTTCGAAAAAAGTCCACTTTTTCGAAAAAAGTCCACTTTTTCGAAAAAAGTCCACTTTTTCGAAGTCCCCGCACCCCCCTCCCCCCCAAAATAAATCCTGCGTACGGCCCTGCTCAGAAGTGCATGTGTCCAATTGGAGTGTTCATTAGGAATGTTGGTTATAGAAGTGTAAATTATATCATGCGGTGCAGCCACATGATATACTTTGGCCGTTGCCATTCTTTCTTTCTTCCAAATGCTTTTAAAGCCGCCTTAAATTGCTTCTTGTAGCCAAATGCTTCCAAAGGCCAAATTGAGCCAAATTTGCTCAAAAGCATGGCTGGCCTAAGCTGCATATTGGGTGTGTGCACAGTTTGTGCCTAGTGGTCAGTATGGTCATTTGGGCCAACATCGATCAAAGCCTTCTACATGTACAAATAGCGTGCGCTGATCATGTCCTTCATGCTTATAGGCATCGCCTATATGGCCAGTGCCTATGGGATGTATACACAGAATTAGCATCAGTGGTCAACAAGTGGTCATTTCGGCCATTTTGGCCAAAATCTTAAGAAATCCTTCTTCTACAAATAGCGCGCTGATCTTGCCTTTCATGCACAGATATCGCCTATGGCCAGTGCCTATGGGATGTATACACAGAATTAGCATCAGTGGTCAGCAAGTGCTCATTTTGGCCTTTTTGGCCAAAATCGGAGAAATCCTTATTCTTCCACAAATAAATGTAGCGCGCACTGATCTTGCCCTTTATGCATAGATATCGCCTATGGCCAGTGCCTATGGGGTGTACAGAGAAATAGCATCAGTGGTCAGCGAGTGGTCATTTTGGCCATTTTGTTCATTTCTTTTGCGGCATGATATTTGTGCTTCGTGAAGCACATGAGCCTCTATTTTTTATGCTCTGAATGTCCAAAATCATCCATCACAACCCTAACCCAAAGAAATTTAGTATTCTCAAACAGTGACAGCACTAAAAGAAACTTTTTGGATGGAATTCATGATGTTCAAGCAACTTATGTCCCCAAGTGGTAATTTTGGAGAGGTTTGTAAGGGGGTCTGAGGATCGGAGAGGCTCAAAGTTGGGGGTTAACTTTAATGCATTTGTTTGTGTTTGCTATATAGACCATAATATATGCTTGACAACTACCGTATTGTTCCTAATAAACGCCCCGGGGGCGGTGCATTTTCAAAAGGGAGGGCGTTTATTACAGTCAAAAATGGAAAGTCACAAATCCAAAAAAAATCACCTTATACACGCTTATTTTCGCTGATTACCAATTATACAAACAAACGAGCAGGGGGACAGGGGGACACACTTGTTTTCGCACTCCGAGGTCAAAGTTCCATACTAATTAAACTATTACAACTGTGCACAACAGCGATTCTGATACGGATTATGACAGTCCCAGCCATTAAATCATATAGGTAAGCTTAACTCATTTTCTTGAATTGTTTTATCCAAAAATCGTAGGGGGGGGCGTTTATTAGAGCAGGGGCGTTTATTAGGAACAACACGGTATTCATTCACAATTTGATTTTGAATGTCACTGTGTCCAGTTCAATCAGGCATTTGAGGCATACACTCAAAAGGCCACTGTTACCAAATGTCCCAGCATGACCGTATGACTGACTTAAAGCCTGCCAGCATGACCGTATGACTGACTTAAAGCCTGCCAGCATGACCGTATGATGGACTTGCACAGAGAAACTAGAATAAAGTGATCTGATTTAGCTTGATTTATCACATCAACAGATGGATGACGCACAACAACCCTTGAGACCATACGAGAAAGTGGACACTCTTAAACAGTTCTTGGACCATGATCGTCATGTCTTGAGATTCTACTGCATCTGGGATGACAAGACAACATGTTTGGTGATGTCGTGAATGATACTGCACTACTTTCCTTGCTTGATATGACACGGTCGAAATCAAGGAGTCCATCCCTGCCAACGCGGTCGAGTGACCTCATCACACACGATGTTCCTCAAAACGGGCGAAGGGGGGTTGGTTACCAAGAATGCCCCAGAGGCCCTGAACCAACCAGAGAGATCACGGGCGCACGCTGTGCTGATGTGTTTTTTGGACCCATGGGCCATGGTGACCTATATTCTGAATCAGTCTTAAGGTAGGAATAATAGCTCAACTATTTGTTTAATCCTTAAAACTATCATAATCAGACGATTCTATTGTTTGCAATGCACCTGTGCATTTGGCAATCTAACACATTTTGTTTATGTCACAATATACCTTGAGAAAAGTTTATTTCAAATTTTCAGGTGATTTTGATGTTGCATTGGTATTACAAGCAAAGGCTATTATTTTGTTCTCATGTATCACAGCTGTTTGACTGCCCTGGCAAATTGTCTCTTTTATGTTTTAGAACAAATTTAAGGCAGTGTCATCAATTTGACAACTGATATAGCAGGACATGCATGCAAGAGCTATTATCTCTATCTGCAAAAAATCATAAAAATCCATTGCAATAATCTTGCCAATATAGGCCTATAAAGTAATAAATTGTATGTTATAAGTGCCCTCTATATGCCATTCCTTTCCTCCATAGAAATACATGTAAAAAAAGATTTTTTAAAAAATTCGTATATGTCACAATAAATTTCAGCATCAATTTGCAGGCCGGATTTCGCAGTAGTTGACTAAATAATCTAAATCAGTTGTCAAAACTGTGTTGCCGTTGATATTTTTTTTATTTCTGGTTTTGTCAAATAAATGAGACCTTAAACAGCTGTGAATAGGTCCATGCCCTGTAATTTTAAATGGACAGAAAAATACAAAAGTGCCAATTTATTGGTACAAGACAATCAAATTCTAACATCACATTAGGCACGCATACAAGGGTAAATCATTACACTGACTGATTTTCCTTTAACACCAATTTGACTGAACATATTGCATTTTCCTTCTGAGAGTGAAATGCCCCAAATACCATTTTAGCACCCCTAAAGAGAAAATGGACTCGCCCAGTGACCCCAGAGTCACACCTGTCGACCATAGACTCCTTCCTCAATTCCGTTTTGGGGCGCCATACAAAACGGACGCGTGTACGTCGCACTCTGTGATTAGCAGAGCCAAAATTAACTGAGCTATTTGATACTGGCCTGTTTGTCGTCTCAATCGGAATACTCCTACTACTATACCAATTCTATCTGGATAATTACTGGCTTATAATACTGGATTTATACCGCTCTATTTGGACAGAATAAACAGCGACTTTTCACACCCGTCGGAGAGCTTTATTGTGTATCCGTTTTTCAACGCCGATGCGGCTCCAGTAATCTGTGTAGCGGGTAAAACAAGGTAAACAAAGGCGCCAGTGCCTCACGTTGTTGTCATCTTTGGATGCCTTGCTTCTGTGAGCCTTTTTCTGTTTCTTTGTAGTTTGTCCATACTTCATAAAACAGTTTTCTATTGGGGAGGGGGTGTGTCTATTTTTTAGTCTTAAATGCTTGTTGTATTTTAATAAAATACTGGTGAAAACTGCTTTAGGAAATTCTTTCGACGTGTGTGACTGTTGTACCGCGACGGTATCCTTTGGTCTCCTTGTCTCCGCGTTGGCGGGCCGTGTCTTACCCGGCTCGCCTTTGTTTTTCTTTGATTGTTTTCGTTCCGACCGCCTCCCATCTGGCTCTCTTCACCCCACTGACGCCCCGCGACCTCTTCTCCTGCGTTCATACGGGTCTTGCTTCCGCTGTCGCTCCGTTTGGTGCTCGTTCTTGCGGTGGCCTTTCAGTTTCAATGGTTCGCCAGTGAACATGTGTTCCCTGTCTATGTTCGCTTAGGAAAAAGGGGGGGTGGTATTCGGGCTCCGGTCCGCGGTTTCGTCCAAGGCTTTGGGAGCACCTGAAGGTGTTGTAACTCGGCTACTTCATGGCGTGTTAGTATGGCGTTTCTCTCTTTCTCTCTCGGAAGTTCCGCCCGTCTACCACCCTACCGGCCGCTGGCTCCCTGGTCTAGCCCTAGGGGCCTGGGGTCTCCGGTGCAGGCTACGCGGTCTGCTCTGCTGCCTTTTTCCCCTCGGGGATTTTGGGCGGCTGCAGACATCCCCGGATAAAGCAGAGCTGCTAGTCGGACCTGCCTCCCCCCTCGGGGGGCTTGACTGACTACCACCTGCCAGCCGGCTCGCTCTGATTTAGCTCTTTGCTTTATCGGTGCCCGGCTATCATGGTCTGCTCTGCCTTTCCATCCCTAGGGGATTGTGCGGCTGCAGAGGTCCGTCCGGTAGCGGTGAGTTTGCTATGGTGACGCCCGGTTTCTCTCGGGCCGATCCATCGCCAGTATCGACACCACCGGCGCTCGTGGTTTAGGAGTCCTCGGACTCTGCGACCGCGCTGCCGTGGTTCCCCTCTCGGGGCTTGATTCGTGGCCCTGAGTGGGTTCCTCGGCGCCCCCTATGGGGCGCCGCGGTGTCGTTTATGTTCACTGCTCCCCGCATGGCTATAGCCTGCTAGCCACGCGTACAATCTGGCCTCGTGCTGCATGCTTCACAGCCCTCACGGCTAGGAGTAGGCGCGCGTGCGCTTCGCTAGGTTGGCCCCCGCTCACGGGGGGTACCGGCGCTGTTACTGGTGTCGGTTTTTCGTCCAGCTCTATTTTCCCGCGGCGGTTCCAGCCGTTAACGGCACCCCCGCATGGCTAGCCTGCCTGCCCCGCGGGGTTAATCGGGCTTGTGCTGCGTGCGTTTCCCGGGCCTTCACGGGCTAGGTGGGGAGCGCGGCGCTTCGCTAGGGTGGCCCCGCTCAAGCCGGGGTTCCGTGTGCGGTAACTGGTGCGGTTCGTCCAGGCGCTAGTTCCCGCATGGCTAGCTGCTAGCCCCGCGGGGTTCATCTGGCGCGTGCGGCATGGCTCTACCAAGGCCTTCACGGGCTAGGTGGGGCGCGCAGCGCTCGCCCAGGTGGGTCCCCGCGCACGCGGGGTCCGTGTGCGGTTACTGGTGCTAGCGCTAGTCCAGCGCTAGTTCCCGCTACGGTCCAGCTGCGCGGCATACCCGCATGGCTAGCCTGCATAGCCCCGCGGGGGTAATATGGTCGTGCTGCATGCTTCTACAGGCCTCTCAAGGGCTAGGTGGGGCGCGCAGCCTTAACAGGTTGGTCCCCGCTCACGCTGGGGTTGCGGGTGCGGTTACTGGTGCGGTTCGTCCAGAGCTTGTTCCGCTTACGGTTCCGCCGTTTACGGTGGCACCCCGTGGGTGTTTCCGTTCTGGGCGCCCTCGTGGGGTAGCTTCGGGGCTTACCTCCACGGGGGACTCGGTGCAGGCTGCAGCATGCCCTCTTCAGGGCGCGCTGCGTGCCAGTGCGTAGCCCATGTCGCTATCAGTCTCTCGCGGGTTGTATAGCTCGGTGGACTCCGGGGACTCTGGGACTTTAGGGGTTGTTCTCCTCGCCTTCGGGCGTGGAGTACTCTCCTTTTATTAGCATATCCCTCTCGGAGGTTTGATTGGCGGGGTTGATTGGATTACCACTCATCACTTTATGCCGCGTATCCTCCCCGTGGATTTCCTGGCTTAACCACAGCATCTGGTCTCCTCGTACGGGGGCTGTTGCTCGGGTGTTGTGTTTGTCCACCTCCTGGTGTTGACTTCAATCTCGGCGCCGCGACCGTCTCCTTGTGGGGATGTCGCCCCGCATTGCTCTCGGGCATCCCTTCAGGGATGTCGTAGGTCTCGGTGGTTCCCTTGGGTCTACTCAAGTCAGCTCTTTGGCGGGGCTCCACTACGGGGCGGCCTAGCTTCAGTGGCTTCACCCATGGCTGGCATGTCGCCTTGGCCTTGGCGTGGAAAGCCCTCTCAGCCTGTGTATCCTGGGTTACCGCGTCCTTTCTCTGACGTTGCTCTATCTTCGGCATGCAGGGTCCCTTACGGGGGTGCTCCTGCCCTGCCGATGGTGGGCCTAGCCCGCCTCGGCATGGGCATGGGGCGCATCCTGCCGTTGCTATTAGCTTGCAGCTTCGTGAGATCCAAACCTTAGCATTTATGCACTCTGCTCCCGGCCTCCATGGGCGTTCAGCTCTGGGTCGCCGGCGCTTCCGTCGCTGCTTTCGTTGGCGGCTGATGTTGCTGTCCGGGAGCCTAGCTCCTTTTGGTGCTAGTCGGGCCCGTTCGTGTGCACCATGGGGACTTGAGGCCTATGGTCTCTGCCAGTTAGGCGCTGGGCCACGTAGGCCTTAGCTGTCCTGGCTCTTAGGCTCTGGCTGATAGGCTTACTGCTAACTAGCCTGGTCCGCTGTCTCATCGGGGAGCTGGACCTCTAGCTATGTTGCAGCTTCGCTGCTCCTCTCTGGGGATCAGCGGGGCCGAGGGCCGCTTCGAGTCGGGCCTAGTGACAGTTGCCGTCTCGCGTTAGTCTCTGTTCCCCTGTTTCAAGCCTTGCCTTGGTACTGGTCTTTGGGTCTTAGCCCCTGACTTCCTTGGGAGGTCGGTGCCCTATAGACCTTGGCGGTCTTTTGATCGATTTTGGCCAGGCCTGGGGCTTTCATGTTTAGCGTTGCGTCTCGACTTAGGGGACCCCTTCATCTCCTTCGGGGTGGTAGCTGGCCCTGGTTCTCCCACGCAGATTGGCTGGGCCCTTGTCGGGCCGGCCTAGGGATGATTGCCCTGCTGCTGGGTGTTTACCTTGGCCCCCTCGGGGTTTATGAGGCCTATGCCTCTGCTGGTCTAGCGTGGGCCCCTCCGGGGCTTCACTGGGCCGGCTCAGGTCTGGGGTAGGGGCTCTATGTCCTTCTCCCTGGGCCTTTACCAAGCCGTATGGGAACATGATCATTGCGCCTCGGCTGTTCTTCCTTGCCTCTGGGCCTCCACTTTTGTGCGGGCGCGGGTCCTCGGCATTACTGGGGGCCGGCTGGTGCCCTCGGGGCCTAGCCTGCTATTGCCGGTCTCGGGCTTTGGTCGGGCTTTGGTCATTCATTCTTGACGCTGATGCTCGGGTTCCCTAATGGGGACGTGGCAAACAACCCGGTGGATGCCCTCGCCCCCTCTGGGCTCGGTCTTCTGTGCGCTGGTGGTTTGGCTCTGATGCCTAACCTTACCCATGCTCCCAGGCCTAAATCAAG